>VDFB02390958.1:0-40408 GCA_007258455.2 Sequoia sempervirens | reverse complement strand
CGGTTAGGGTAAATCCTTTTTGATTGAGCATGGCGAGTTCAAGTATAAGCATGCTTGGTAGTGGTAGTGGTAATGGTAGTGTCAACGATAATTGTAATGGAATTGGAAATAGTTCGCAATTGAGCGAGAAGGAGAAGGGTAGCCGGAACAAGAGGAAGTTCCGTGCTGATCCTCCGCCTCCCTTGCCGCTTGTTCCCTGCATCAAGTGTAATGCCCATGCCAATGCCAATGCCAACAAGGACATCAATGCTTTCAATGGCTGGAAAACAGGTTACCACTCTATTGAATCCTTCAATGGGAACAGCACTGATGTTGATGGCAATGGAAATCCATCTGCCACCCACAGTCACAGTCATAGTTATAATCATAATCATAATCAGAGTCATAATCATAATCATAGTCATTGTCATAATCCTGCCTGTTATGCCACCAGCGAGTTCTGTAATTCCTGTAAAGCTCACCAAGAGCATCTTAATTCTTGTAAATGCTCTGCACATTTAAACGGGGGAAAGGGAGTCCAACAAGACACTAGGGAAACAGGCTATGGATATGAAGAATTTTCTAGTGGGGGGCGTTTGCAAGAAGAGAGAGATCTGGAGGAGCTTCAAGAGGCAGATTGGAGCGATAATACTGAATCTCAACTTGAGGAATTGCTTTTGAGTAATCTGGATACCATATATAAGAGTGCAATAAAGAAGATTGTGGCATCTGGCTATACAGAAGACATGGCTCTCAAATCAGTTTTGAAACACGGTAAGTGCTATGGCAGTAAAGACACCCTCTCTAATATAGTAGATAATGCTTTAGTATATTTAAGTAATACACATGATGTGGATGGAAAGGACCTTTACTTCGAAGATTTGCAACAATTAGAGAAATACATATTAGCAGAGATGGTGTGTGTGTTGAGAGAGGTTCGTCCTTTTTTCAGCAGTGGTGATGCAATGTGGTGCCTCCTCATTTGTGACATGAATGTGGCTCATGCCTGTGCAATGAATGGGGATGATGATTTTAACAAGGATCCAATGCCAGCAAGCACTCCATTATCTGTGCAGTCTTCTCCGGAGACAAGCTCATCATCTGTGCAGACTAGTCCAGAGACAAGCTTATCATCCGTGCCTCCTGCTACAAACATGCCTGCTTTCAATAAGAATGCCATTCCATTGCATCCTGTGCCTCAGAACTCTCAGGTTGCAAATTCTTCAATGCCTTTTGTTACTGGGGTGCCTACTTTTCCAATTCAAGGATTTTCCATGTCAAGCAATATGGTTCAAAATACTTGTAATCATGATTCTATATCAGTATCAAACATTCCAGAAGCTCTGCAATCTGGACCAGTCCATCCTTGTTACAGAATGGGAGATTCAAAGTTTAGTTGTAATTTGCAGCTTGGGGCAGTTTTATCATCAGATCACTTTCAAGGCTCTTCAGCATTCACTGCAGCACTTGAAACCGAATACAAACGAGGACATAATGCTTCTGAGGTGACTGCTGAGGATTGTGCTTTGAGTATGGCTCAGCCTTTTCAAAAAACTGAAAGAATCATATATGAAGGCAACAAAATGAAAGATAATCTAAACATCAATTCTGCTTATCAGAAAGGGAGTTCTGGAACTTTGGTTTCTCCTTCTGGGCCAGCTGATAAAGTAGACCAAGTAGAAACCAGTGAAGCATGTTTGTTGAAGACGTCTTCAGTTGAAAAAGGGTCATGTTTGACAGGTATTGAAAATTCAGGCACAACATATAGAACCATACCAGGTCCATGCATCAAACGTCCAGGCGGTAATGAAGTTTACAAGAGTTCTCAAATTTCAATAGATCCAGTACAGACTGACTTGTTGATAGGGAAGTCTATTAAGTTAATAGAACCTGAATTGTCAACGGGAGGTTCTAGAATAGATTCTGAGACAGTAGATTATGCATCAAGCTTTGTAGTTGCTGGCGCAGAGCTTTCTTTGTCATTGTCTTCCTCTAGAGACAAAGAAGTAAATGATTCTTTCAGTGTTGCTGAAGAGGCATCTGATTCAAATTATGATACTGTATCATTGGATCAGATTTTTGGAGGAAATGGATCCCAGGACAGAAAGGATGAGATGATTATGAAAATGTTCCATCGGGTGAGGGAAATTGAAACACAGATACAAGAATGGACTGAATGGGCTAAACAAAAGGTAATGCAGGCAACTTGCAGACTCAGTAAAGAGAATGCTGAACTAAAAGCTCTCAGGCAAGAGAGAGAAGAAATTGTCCGTCTTAAGAAGGAAAAACAATCAGTTGAAGAAAGTACCACGAAGAAACTATCTGAAATGGAGAATGCATTACGGAAAGCAAATGCGCAGGTGGAGCGTGGTAATGCTACAGTGCGTAAGCTCGAAGAAGAGAATTTAAAGTTAAGGCATGAGATGGAAGCTGCAAAACTAATAGCTATTGAATCTGCAGCCGCTTGTCAAGAAGTTTCCACAAGAGAGAGAAAAATAGTAAAGAAGTTTCAAGCTTGGGAGAGACAAAAGGCCATTCTGCAGGAGGAACTCGCTAGTGAGAAGCGTAAGCTTGTCAGTTTACAACAACAGCTAGTAAAAGCTAAAGAACGACAACTTCAAATTGAGGTGAGGCTGGAATCTGATTCTGTACTAGAAAAAATGTCAGAATGCCATTCTTGCAATTTGAGTTTTCTGTCATTATGATAAAATAATAGTATTTGATTGTCTAGTAATTTGCCTGGTATTGTCTAGTTGTACCTTAATATCTTTTTCTGACCTATCATTTTGGGCGGTATTTTGCCTTACAGTGCCCAGGCAGTTATAAGTCTTATGCAACATGGTGGATTTTACAGGTTAGGTGGAGGAAAGAGGAAAGATCAAAGGAAGAAGCAATTATGCGAGCTAAAACTGAAAAACAAGCAAAGGAGCAAATTGAGGCTGCAATTAAAAGAAAAGAGGATGCATTAAATCAAAAAGCCGAAGTGGACTCTCAACGCTATCGAGATGACGTGCAGCGTCTTGAACATGAAATTACTCAATTAAGATTCACAACTGAGTCTTCAAAGCTAGCAGCAATGCAGTGGGATTCAAATCATACTGTTTCATCATGTCTATCAGATACAAATGATATTCAAGCTTTGAAACAAAGCAATACTCGACTTCTCTGTGAGATTGCAGAGTTGCAGGACTTGTCTCAAAGTGAGGTTCAGCGTGATCGTGAATGTGTTATGTGCTTAAGTGAGGAGAGGTCTGTGGTCTTTTTGCCTTGTGCACACCAAGTAGTGTGCATGAAGTGCAATGAGCTGCATGGAAAACAAGGCATGAATGATTGTCCTTCGTGTAGGACACCCATACAACAACGGGTTTGTGTACATAGTGCAAACTCTTAGCATGAAAAAATGGTTGCAAATTGGAAAAAGTAATAATACGTAGAACTGTGACGAGTTGCTTAATGTGACCAGAGTAATTCTATTTTAGAGTGAATTCCTGTCTTTCATTATAATCTCATTTACAATGTTTGTTTGCGTGCATTTTGTTTTTCTACTAGAACTGATGTTCTGGTTTTTAGTCAGTAAATGTCAGGAGATCAAATCTGAAAATTCAAATTAAGTTCAGGCAATATGAGGACAAATCTTTATTTCTTACAGGTAAAACGTCACTTCAAAGTCAAGAACAAAAAAATGAAAGGATCCATGGTTGTACTGCACACCTTTTAGGTTTAGGAAAGCATGCTCCTCCATCTTGTGGCCAAAGGGTATTCATCGAGCAATAAATCTGTGGCTTCTAAACCAAAATGTCTTTAGGTCTTTTCCAAATTAATCAATTTCAAATTAAGCAGCCATATACCTCCCATGACTTTTCATTGTGATGATTTTTTTTTAGGTATTTATTCTGTGTGATAAGATAAGCTTTCATAATTGATCAGAATTGTGAATCTGATTAATGAAGTTGAAAATGAGTAACAATCTGAAAAGCTACACGTGGTCAGAATTCTTGACAAGCCATAGCAACCTAAGGATAGGGAATTGAAATACAACATACTCTTATACTGGCCAACTATCTGATGAATCTTTGTGCTTCTCTTCTGCTTCGGTTTCTTTGTTTTGGTCTGCATCCAATTGACCATCCTAAATATACTCTCCTGCTCCTCCCTTGAGGCATTCAATATCTTGCTCCACTCTCCTCATCTTTTTGCATGGCATGAATCATACTTTTCTTTCACCAGAAACAGTTGCAAGAGGTTCTTCAGTTACTTAGTCAACATTGTGACTTTATGGGAGCTGGAGTGGCTGGCCTGTGTTGCCAATCAAGCTTCTTCTCCTATCTGCTTGCCACTAATTACTATGAAAGCTTTTCTGTACTGATGGAATAAAGGTTAATGAGCTGTCTGTCATTTGCTAGTTATGGTGAGATAAAAGGTCTGTGGATTGAAATTAACTTCACCTAGAAAGAAAAACACGAAAGGTAGCACAAAACCATGAATAACTGCTCCCAATGCAAAAACATTAGCTGCTCTATGCTTGGACACAATTGAACTTATAGGTCTTAGCTTCTTCACCTTAAATGGTAGCTTTAAATTTGTTATTTTTTAAACTGGTGCATTGCTAATCTTTAGCTTCAATTTGAAAAACTATTTCTATGATTTCTACCCAATTAAATGACTTATCACTTGTTATAGGATGCAAAGGTTCTGCTATTGAGGAGAATGCTTTTGATAGAATTAATTAGGTATTAGACTGTGGCTCCGAAACTTCTTGTCTCCACCATCTTGGAAGGCTGGACCACTTTAAAATGGATTGCATTTTGTTGGATCAATTCTCAACTCTCTGTCCAACCATATGCAAATGCACATGTAATTTTTTATCTTTGAAAACTTGTCTCAAATATAATTGATGCTCATCCTATGTTTTGCTAAAAGTGAATATATCACCCAAGCAAACAATGACAAGATTCTATAAATGGTCTCAATATTATTTATCAAGCTCATGAAAGTAGTAGGGGCAGTAAACAACCCAAAAAGAAGTAGAAGCCACTCATACAGACCTTCCCTCGTCTTAGAATGTTGCTTTTCATTCATTCTTGTCTTTGATTCATATTTGATGATACAGGGATTTAAAACCCAATTTTGTTAAGTACATAGCACGTTCAAGATGGTGTAACAAATCATCAATCCCTAAAGGAGAGTACCTGTTTCTTATGATTATCTTATTGAAGGCCCTATAAGCAATACCCGTTTTGCATGAACTATCCTTTCTAGATACAATAACAATAGTAGAAGCACATGGAGAAGTGCTGGGATGGGGTACACCCTGATAACAAAGGTTGAAGTTGTTTCCCATCAGCTTCTATCAATCTTTCATTAGAGACAGCAATGTTGGGGATAGGACCATCCGGTATTAATTGATCTCATGCTCAACCACTCCCTTTGGTGGCAAACCTTTGGATTTTTGCAAAAATTGTTTGAATTAATGCAAGAACTCTTCCCCGTTTCTTTATCAATTGACATGCTAGAAGAAAACTTTTATTCAACTATCTCATTGTTTTGCTTCTCTCAAAAAAAGCAAAGCAAACTTCTCCTTAACATCAATCAATCTTTTGGCTTGATTGACACAGTTTTTTGGTTTACATTCATATGCATTGATGATGTAATTTTCTCATCTTAGCCAAACTGTACTTTTTGGCTTTTCTCATGAAGATGGCATTGATCACACGTGTATGGGCTGTCAAATACTATGCCACAAATATCAAGAGGAACATTAACCACATCTTTTCAATTAATTTATTTTTATTTGAAAACTTAAGTTTTCTTTGTCTGCCAACCAAGTCTCAACTTTTGCTTCTCCCAATCCAAAGAATAAGGTCTGGGATGATGTTATGTAACATTGTAATCAATCCAAGCTTGCCTACCAACTCTTTGGAAATTGAATTTGCTTGTGAACAAGATTCAAAAGGAGGATCATTTTTTATCTTCTTAATTTGAATTTTGATATGAAAGAGTTTTGCAAGTTCATTTTTATTGTAAGCCTCATTGCTACTTAAGCATGCCTCTCTTCAGATCATAATTTTAAAAATGCAAGTTAATTGCAAATTTGTGACTATGCACAAGCCAAAAGTACTTGATGAGTTATTTGCCAGAGACTTGGATGTCTAGTTTTTAGTGAGTACTCACAAGTATTTTCACCAAGTATCCTCCAAAAACTCTCTAGTTGGCTGAATTGTTTTTTCCAGTTTTTTTTTTTTTCATTACCGTGGATTTGAACATTTTTTCAACATTTTTCTTAGCTATGCATGAAGTAAATTTCAAAAGAACAGTTGATGGTTGAATAAATTATGCTTTTTAATGGCATTTTGCACATTATTGAAGTTCATTTTATCCATTTTTGTATCTTTATTAATATGCTGAGCTTTTGCCAAGTCCCAAGTCTCAGCCAAAATTTGAGCCTTTCAAATTTTTGTTTGTTCCAATTTTTTTTAACTATACTTTGGATGGAAGTACAAACAATTTTTTCATACACATTGAAGCTGCTCTCCATTTCCTTTCCTTCATCCAAAGGAAGTCATAGCTACCTTCTTTTTGTTTCTTAGATTCTTTTTTGGCAAAAATAGTATTCTTACACTTAACCATATGATATATCCCTTTTCGGATTGAAATGACTATTGTTTTTGTGCATGTGAATAGGATGGACTCTGTTTTTGGTCTATCTAAAGATAATTGGCTTGAGATAACATCTTTTTTTTTTCTTTAATATGATCAACATTATGAGTCACAAAATAATTATGAAATCCTCTAGTATACTTCATCAGGATATCATAATCTTGCACATCTCTGCTCATTTAGACAACCTTTGGTGAAATTCACTTGTATAATTCTACACACTTGTGGCCTTGTTTTGCCTAAAACATTGCCAATTAATCGGCCTTTGTTTTTCATGGCAAATAAGGTAAAATTACTCTTTAATTGTCATTTGAAATTCATTCTGTTTATAAATGGGTGTTAATTTCCTCACAGTTAAGGAATGAACTTAACTTTCATACCAAGTTGATGAACGCCTAGATAATTTTGACATTACATTAAAAAATTGGTTATTCACTAATTTGATGTAAACTGAAATATACTTCAAATTAGGCTAACCAATGGTCAAGTTCTTTAACTTTTACATCACCTTTATAGGGCTGAATTTCTATCATGTCCTCTGCTTTGAATGGAGGTTGAGTTGGGGAGTCTGATTGGCATGGGGGCTGCTATTCATGGGATTGAGGCTGCTTTTTTGTTCCTTGTTTGTTTTGGGAGCCTCCATGGATACTCCTAGCTTTCCCATGAGAGCCTCCATGATCTTTAATGTATCCAGCTTCCCAAGGGATTGAGAGATGTTAGCAACATTCTCTTTCAACTTATTTAATCTTGCTTCATTGTTTCGAGGCACTCCTCCATGAGTCACGCTCTTTGTTTGATTCTATTTATTTGTGGGCATCTTCATCTAAAGTGGGACTAATTCACCTTAACCTACTCATTAGTTTTTCTAGTAATAGGCATCCATTTGCAAAACAGCAAGACCACAAGAAATCATTAAAAAAAAAAGAAAGAATAGAAACCTGCTCTTATACCAATTTAATCCATAATTAGATATTCTATAGCTGATTTACCAGTGCAAATGTCACCTCAATTGAAGACAACTTAGTTGATTTGATTTGATGTTCCCTTTTTTGTAATGTAAGAAAACTGTCAATTTGTGCTGAAAAAGGAGTTGCTTAAGAGCTGTAACTTATGTCGATTGTTATAAACTTATATGCATGAAATGAAACAAGAAAAAATCTAGTAAATAGACAGAAGGAGAAAATGCTCGCAAGGAATTTTAACCTGGAGAAACCCAATGCAGAAAAACTAGTGTAGGGCCTTGCTTAGTTTTGCCACTATCTCCTTGCAAGACTACAATTTCACTGCCTAGATAATGAGAATAGTTGCTTAGTTGAACCGAATCCAGCTTACTTCATAATCCATTCAGAGAGTGAGCCACTCACTTCGATTTGATAAATTATAGAGTTTGACAAAGAAGCTTGTGCCTTGTTTTTGTGGATAAAGGATATTTTCTGTATCTCTTGCATACAGCGTGCTTTTAGTTATACCATTATGATTCATGAATGACTCTAATTATACTTGATAGATGATCATAGTCTCTACAATTTAATTTGTTTTTAATTTTCAACCCCAAGTGGAGCTTGAAATCCCAAATATCTCTCAGGTCATTGACGAGCCCACCTGACCATGCTTTCTCTGAGTGTTTTGTAATTGGTCATTTTAAGAGAGAAACTTCAATTGTTATAACATCTTTTCATTTTTTGGGCACTGCCTTTAGCAAACATTACAGTTTCTCTAAATATCACTCTTAGTATGGTTTATGAAAGTACATAGTTCATCTCCTTGAGGCCACCTAGTAGTTATTCTGAGTGACAAAGGAACTATTGTGCGTAATATGATTTCATTGGCTCCAGAGTTCCAGCTTTGCTAAAATTAGAGAAAGGCATTAACATTCTTCTATTCAAAATGAAGAACTCATGTTGTCCACTACAAAGCTTTCCTGAATATAGCGGCTCTTTTGGTTGCTTGTTAATTTGGGATGATAAAATGAAAATGTATTGCTCTATTCACTCACTATTTTCAGCATTCTAAGGTAATGGAGACTGATTCTTATTATTGTAAGAACAGTGTGTGATTATAGTGAAATATATTCAAGAGACTTCACTGATGCTTAATTGGTCATGAAATGGGCATACTTATATTGATGATCAAAAAAATCTCTCCAAACTTTTAACCTCTCTGAGATATCTGGAAATCTAGTTTGCCATTTTTTAATGAACATGGTTTTCAGTAGATTATCGTCAACTATAATGATTTTTAGAAGTGGATGAATGAAATCAATGACAATTAATTCTTTGAAAATTCATATATTCTTACTCTATATTCATTACTATTCATCACCTCGTGCCCCGCCATGTGCTTTTTGCTGCTCAATCCAATAAGCACACCCCTTGAAAATGAGACTAATGTAATGGCATGCAAGTAAGAAATTTGTTACCAAGTTTTTTTTGATGTTGAATAATCTATTTATATGTTTATACAAAGATGCTTTAGGAAAACACTCGTATTAAATTATAGACTGGAAAGCTTAAATCTCTCGACATTTAAATGTTATCACTTATCAGCATCCAAGTGTCTATAGTTTTCTTGCACTACATTTTGGTGTCTCTTGTTTGCTGGTCGTATGAGTGACAAAATTGGTTATCACGAGTCACCATTCTATCTAGAAAAAGAGAATCCTTATTCATCTATGTTTGTTGATCGTATGAGTGTCAAAGTTGGTTAGTAGGCATTTCCTTAAATACATTAAATGATGAATCTTATACCCCAGATTTCCTTCTTGGAAGTTGCTTCTGGGTTCTGCTTTCATAGGGGATTCGTGACAAAATTCTAGCAGACTAGCACATATAACATCTATTATTAAAGAACTGGATTTGAGATTGTCATTGTTTATTCTTGGATGACAGTTACCCTTTGTCATCAACAACTGAAACAATTGTGGAACTATATCTTCATCAGTATTCTTTGCTGGTTTGCCCACCAACAAAGCGCACTTGCCAACCGTCAGATTACCTGACTTTGGGAGGGACAGATCGGAATGCTTTCAAAAAGAACAATTACATTCCTATCATAAAATCTTAAGAACAGGTCCAAGTATATGAAATCGAATCACCTTACATCCTTCCTATTAAATGGTTTTTTGGTGAAGAGTTTGAATGACTAATCTAAAACAAGCAAGATAGCCAGTGTCCATTTTTAGAGCATGTCTGAATATCATCAAAAGAAACTAAATGCGACTTCAAGTAAATCTGTTCAAACTGATTCCTTTGGCATATGAAATAATGATCGCTTCATTTCATGCATGCATTCAGTTCCAAACCGTCTATTATGTCAGTATGATGAACATGTTAACACACACAGCATTCCCTCGGTCATCATTCTTGGGACCTATATTAACACATAAAGAGCAGATCATTCTCTTGTCCATCACTCTTGGAACCTATATAGGGATCGGAGGTGTGAATGTTCGACATCTTTGTGCCTTGAAGTTTGACTGCACTACCATTAGGTCTACTTCATTCAATACATGAAAAGTCTGATTAGAATCAATTGGCCAGAAATATCACAAAATTTATTGTCAAATTTCAAGTACATTTCCAATGCTGTTGCTCTGCGTAATTGTAGGAATGCCAATCTCTTGAGCCTCGAGTGTAAAGCCCAACCCTTTTGTAACTTTAGCCACACTCTATCTATCTGACTTTGCATATCATAGCTGTATCTTGGACATTATGTTTATTATTAACCTTTAAGTTAGCTACACTACTCGACATACTAATTTTGATATTCGATTTGTGTATACACTATATGGACGTTTACTTTTTGTTTTGAGAATTCATATGTTTCTTTAATCGTAATTATTAGCTAGTGATGACCATGATGTTTCTTAGTTATGGTTATTTCTTTGATGCTGTGATTTATAAGTGTCTTAGTATGCTTGTAATTGGGGTTTCATAGTATGTCGCTTTATGATTAAGTAGATGAAATGTGATAATTCTTGTGCTAAAGTAGATATTGTCCATGGACATTATGTGTTCTCGAGGTATGTTTCAAACTCCATTTCTCAAATCCTTCTAATTTTATTACCAGTCAAGTAAGATAATTCTTGCGCTAAAGTAGATAATGTCCATGGACATTCTGTGTTCTTGAGGTATTTTTGGTCTTAGTTATGATGCTTGTGAAATGGATATAAATTTTAAAGATCCCTATTTCGTGTAATGGTTGTTAGCAATGCTAGATAACCATGTGTTTCTGTAAATTTATTATTGTTGTGAAATTAGTTTGAAGGATGGATGTATTATGAATTATGATGATTACAAATTATGCCTATATTATGATTATTTAGATGTTAGAATATTTTGAGCATATTAAATCATCAATGGCTGAGGATGTTTATTTGCTTACAATTTTGTTGATTATTGTGATGTGGAATATATGATGATTGGTAATTTATCTATTGTGTTCATGAGTGATGATAGAATTGGGGTTGCATATATGTTGCATCATGTTGTGTGATCTAGTGTTATAATGCTTTAGTTATTATAATATTGTGAAAGTATTTGATGAACTATTTAAGTGGGCAGGATATAGACGATCAAGCAAGACATGAGAGGAAAACCAAGGACCAGGTCATATGAAGTGTTTTTATTATGTTAAAGCTATAATTTTGTCATTAATCCTAGCTTATGTTGGTTAGGACCACCTTGTTCAAAATCTCATCTTGCTTAACTTGCTAAGCCTTAACCTTATTTGAGATGTTTTGGACGTGCTTTTTTTTCTTGAATTGGGATAATGTTGGGGAACCACAACATCCCATCTCTATGAGAAACTTAGATGGGCTGCTTGTGTGTATTTTTAAATGGTCATAATTCTTGATCTTGATCTTTGCTATGCATTTTTTAAGACCTTTTGTGTTGAACCTATGCGTGGAGAATGTTTTGGGAGCATATTGAAGTGTCATAAGGGTTATGGAGGTACTTGGTTGACTTTATATTTGCAAGGTTGGGGTGGTATGTGGGATGTAATGGTGTGAACTCCAAATCTTCTCATGTCACTCTTGTATTTATTTTTGTGGAAGGAGGTGGAGTATGTTCCATTCCTCACTTGGGAAGATGTGCATCCATGTAGGTGCAAATGAGTTTGTATGACCATTTGTGGTCTAAGAAGGGCAAAGTGTATGGCGATTAGGAATGTTATATGGCTCCACCCCATCAATTATATGTGAGTGTTTGCCCTATGAAGGGTTTTTTTCTTTTGAATTCTTTTGTTGTATGCTTGTGGAATTTTGGAAGCTCTTACTTGACTGGTAATAAAATTAGAAGGATTTGAGAAAGGGAGTTTGAATCTCAAATTTGAGCTTGAGAGAGATAGATCAAGTAGGGTCTCAATCTTTTCACTCTTTTATGCTTTGCAAAGAAATTGGCTAGTAGACGTGTGAGTTTGAATGTTATCTCCTAGTAAAATGTGCTTAGTTATGTTTTGTTTGTGAGTTCACAAAGAAGGCCATTTTGTTAGCTATTCTTCCCTTTGTTGAAAATTATGGATTTTTGGGTTATATTATGTTTGATTATCCTCATCATTTTATATGTTACCCCAAGTTTCCAGGACATGGACGACAAGGGACCAGGGGATACATATCGGGGATGAGGACGAGGGGGGAGGCCAATTTTTAGGGGACGACAGGGGATGACTATTAAAAAGTAGGGAAAATTTAAAATATATAGAAAATTTCATATATTCATATGATAAAGCAATCATCATATACATCATAGAACCTTGACACATAATATTAGAGTTCAATTGATATTTTCATTTCATAGAAAGCAATCATCATATACATCATATATTCGAACCTTAACAAAATTTAATTGCATTCATTGATAAAGTGGCATTGGCATATATATATTATATAAAAATCACATCAAAATGCCGAAAAGCTGCAAGTTTCAACTAGAAAATCAAAATGACAAAAATATAGAAATATCAAGTATGTAGCTATCTCTAATCAACATCCCCTAATATTGCATCAAAATTGGTGTATGAGTCACTACCACTATGAGAGGCTATCACATCCTGATCCAATGGAACCCCAAGCAATGCATCATGTGCCTCCTCATCATCAACCTATGTAGTATCTTTGAGATCAACATCCCAACGTGCAATTAGAGTCTGATGATACTCAGGTGTATGTCAATCTTGAAGCTGCAAGGCACTATGCACAACCACTAGCTTCTCTGATCATCTAGATGTAGGCCTATTCCTCTTGACTCATTGGATGAAGCTATATATAGACCAATTCCTCTTTGCAACAGAGGAACTAGCAACCTATGAAAGGAGACGAGTAGCAAGCATCCTCAACTCTAGTGCATCCTTGCCATGCCATGTCCACCATCCAATGGGGTCTGTTTGAGATAATGTAGCTCTATCCAACCTCGCCTCTAGTCTACTGAATGTTGGGCCATGAAGACTCACAAACGCTGGCCTCTGTGCTCTAAGTTTTCTAGACTCAGTATACATTTTTGCAAGGGCCCTCATGAAGCCATCTTTCACCTCTTCATCATCACGAGGAGGCACTCTCTCAGGTCTTGCTACATACCATTTGGGATTTAGAGCATAGGCAATCATATGAAGTGGGGTGTTCATAGTGTCCCACCGTTGTTTCACAATAGGCCTAATGCACTCCTCATAAAATCCCAAATTAGGGTCCTTGCTATGAATTGCTTGCTTCATTTTTCCAAGCATGCTATCAAATGTCTCATAAATCTCTCCAAGGCTAGGAGAGTGTTGTACCCCAAATTAATTTTTTTGCTACACTTAGGCATTTTGCAGAAATGGTTAAAAGTCTTGTCAAATTTGTCAAAAAGGTCAAATTTGGGGTTTGCATGTCTTGCATGAGGGTTAAAAACTCAAAATTTTCAAAATCTAACGATCTGGGCCTACTCAAAGCGGCCAAGTCTAAAAAACCCAAATCTTAGTTTTTCAGCCCTAAACTTTAGGAAAATTTCTATTTTTTAGAAACTTTCTAATAAAAGAATTTTTTTTGGGGTTTTTCTGGGTTTCTTTCATAACGAATGTTGGAAATTTTTTCTAAAAATAGAAAGTTTGGCTTCTAAGGTTCAAACTGATTTTGATTGGTCGAAAATACTTCCTCATCAGGTTGGTGCAGTCAAAATCATCAAAAAATCAATTTTGCCCTAGTGGGTCTATTCTACTTTTTTAGAAGGTTTTTGGGAGTTTCAAGGCCATTAATGGAGGTTAGTCAGCTGCTAGGTGTCAAATTCTAACATTCAAGCGCTAAACAAAAGATGAGAAATGATGAACGTGCACATAGAACAAAGAATGGAGAAGGGCAACTATGAAAGTTGGAAAATGCAAAATTTTGTCCAAGTCTGGAAGCTTCAAGTGCCCTAGCTCAGTCTAGGCGCCCAAACACTCATGCCTTAGAAAAAATTTCATCTCAAGCAATCGAGGCAATGACAAGCATGTCAAACAAAGGAGAAAACTGAAAATAGCAAAATAAAAACTAAGTCTGCCATCCATGGGTGCCCCAAAAGGAGATAGGTGCCCAACTTTTCAGGAGATCAAATGATGAAATTAGGGTTTGTGCTCCCAGACAATGTTGCTCAGAATTTTCTCAACTCCGTAGTGAGTCCATCAACACAGTCATCCAGAATTGAAGATCAAATGGAGAGGTCTCAACCTAGAAGCAAAGCAAATCATGAAATCATTAGAAAATATTCTAAGTCTGGAGAACTTGGGCGCCCCAGAAGAAGATAGGCGCCTAGGGTTTTGGAGGTCCAAATCCAGCAGTTAGGGTTTGCAAATATGCTCAATCTCTTCAAAATTATGCCAGCTTCGCAATGGATATCTAAACCTGATCATCGGATTTGTAAACTGTTTGTAAACTCAGAATGAATAGAAAGCATAACATGAGGTCTCAAGCTTCAAAGTTGAAAACTGAAGAAAAATGACTATATGGAGATCTTGGGCGCCCCAAAAGGAGATAGGAGCCCAAGCTTTTGGGGCATCAAATGGACAAATTTGCAGTTGTAGTCTCTAACATGTCTTCTGCAGTCTTGATCAGGCTTTCCAATGCAACTGTCAGCAGATCCATCAGAGTTGACAAGCATCAGATAACACCGACTGATCAAAGGGTAAAAACCATGGAAAATGACAAGTCAAAAGCAAGGTGAAAATGACAAAAAAAAAACTAACTCTGAAGGAGTTGGGCACCCTAGCTAGCCAGGGGCGCCCAAACTTTTGACCCCCAAGATTCAGTTTTCAGAGGATGCAACCTCTAGAGAACCCTCTTCAAAATTCATCAGGCTATCCAACGAGCCCAACCAATAGTTTGTCAGACTCCCGAATCATCCAAAATTGCAAAATCATTAGAGGATCAGAAAGCAAGTGTAAAAATTGAAAATCCAAGAAAAAGACTAAGTATGGAAGCCACGAGTGCCCCATGAGGAGATAGGCGCCCAAACTTTTGAGGCCCTGAAATCAATTTTTAGAAGAGACCATCTCTAGAAGACCCTCCTCATAATTCATTATGCTATTCAACAAATCTGACAGTTAGTCAATAGGGTCAGTCTAGCTCCCGGAATTGAGAATGCATCAAAAGATTAAGAAAACATGAAGAGATGAAGAATGTGAAGAAATGGCTAACACTGGAAGCCATGGGCGCCCCGGGACGAGATAGGCGCCCATGATTTTAAGGGTCAAGATCATGTTTTTAGCAAAAGTTGCCTCCAGGAAAACTTTGTCAGATTCGCTCAGGCTTCGCGATGGATCATACTACCAAGTCACAAGATTCACCGAACACCTAGAATCAAGGATCAAATTGAGATTATAAATCAAGCAAAAGTTGAAAATGGTGAAAATTTGGTCGTCTGCCAAGCAAAAGCACCCTAGTCCAAGAGAGGCGCCCAAGAATCCATGCCTTAGTCAAATTTTCAAATTTCATCCTCCAACGTTCCAAACGGTGTCCACATTTGACGAACTTGCTCAGGATAGGCTTCGAAAGCTTTAAAGCAAAAATAAAGCATATTTTCTCAAACCTCCACTTATTTAAGACATCTTTTCCTTTCATTATTCATTTTTGCAGGTTGGCATCTAGAGCAAGAAGATTTTCCCTTTTCTCTCAACGAAGATTTGAAGACCCAAACGACATGCTTTTTCGGTGTTCTTCGTGGTTTCGAGATCAGTGAGCAAGGAGGAATGCTTTTTCAGGCTCCATACTTCTAGGGCGTTGCTTTTTCAAAATAGCCACTCAACTTTTTCCATTTCTGATCACATGGGCCTCTCCGCTTTTTCATCCTCTTCAACATTAAGAAACTTTTCCCTCTTCTAGAAATTGCTTTTTGGCCACTTTTTCAGGAGGAATTTAGCTTTTTTAGTTTTTGAGCATATGGGTTTCTTCGGAACATGATTTTCCACAAAACCCAGGTCTCAACTTTTTTTGAAGAACTTGCTTTTTCAAGGCAGATCAACATTCTATTTTCAGTAGCACTCTCCACTTGAAATCAAGAAACAAATCAGCTTTTTGGCGGATATGATCAATATTTAAAGCAGCAGTCATCTAGAAGCTTTCTTCCAACTTTCTTTCTATTCTTGTCTCAATTTGTATCCACTCTTTGTAGAAGAGAAAAAAAACAAGTTGTAATAGTTGGTGTTTTCCTGTTTTTATGCTTTATTAGGTGGTTAGATGTTTATCTTGTTTTAGTTTTAGAAATAAAGCTTGCATGTTGGCAAGCCTTAGTTGTAAAAGCAAGGATATTTTAGGGTTCCCTACTCCTTTGCTTGTGTATAAATAAGGGTAGTCTTGCCCATTATTTTCTAAACGGTGCTTGTGATAGCAAATTGCAAGCCTGTAATGTTGCAAGTTCAGTTTATGTGTCTTGTGTCAATGTATTCTGGTTGATCGCTAAACTGTATGCCTATTTTGCTACAATCCAGTTGTCCCAGAAGTGTAATCTTTGTTCTTGAGATTTGAGAAATAAAGTCTTGTGCCTACTTTTCCCTGATATAATGTCTCAAATTTCCGTTTTATGTGTTATGCTTATATGATCTTTATTTCAGCTTGCATTGAAAGTAAGTAGATGTGCGTTGGGAGAAGAGTTTATTTAAGTATTTTGTTAGAGAATCCTTCTTTGTCCATTTCTCTCTTGATCTGCGTTTACTTGAGAAGTTAGAAATGTCATTAGAGTAGGCTTAGTCGTAGTTCAACTTCTAAAACAGAAAATCTCAACTACAATGCTTGAGTTTTATAACCTTGTGCTCTTAGCTGAACAAAAAGATAGGCAAATTAAAACTAATTTGCCTAAGCAACATCAGTAAAGAGGGAGCTTCCCCTCCTAATTTGAAGAGCAGTTTATCTGTGCATAGCTGCCTGTTTCTAATTTGCATTCCAGAGGTGCGAATTGAAACCCCAATAGTTTTCTGGTGCCCACTGTGGGGCACGAGGCATAAAACTTCAAGAAAGCTTACACTTTATGACACAAGAATAACCATCTGACACCCTATTGTGTGATCTAGCCAAAAGCAATGGGTGATAACAACAATAATGCTGGCAGGAATCCAAGATGTCCACCCCCATTACCTTGGGGTAATAACATTGGACCTTTGGCTTTGCAGGTAAATCATGAATTACTTAAAGGGTCAAGGAAGCACTTTCCACGGTTTCACGGTGATGGAACTCAACATCCTGATGATCATCTTTCTGCCTTCTCAACGGCCTGCGCCATCTTGCACGTGGCACATGAAGACATCGCAGTGCGTCTCTTTATGGAGACTCTTGTTGGGAATGCTACTGATTGGTTCAATCACCTGGAGTTGGGCATTATCACAAGCTGGGCAACTATGAGCCAAAAATTATTGGCGAGATTCAAGCTTGCTGAAGATAGTCATTGGTTGTTTGCCCAACTTGCAAATTCAAATATGGAGTACAACGAACCCATGAGGGAGTTTGTAGCAAGATTTAATCATCTTGTTACATGGCTTTCTTCTACACTTAATCCATCACTGGAGATTCTGATGAGCTGCTTCATAAATGCTCTTCCATTACAGATAGCCTTCTTCCTCAAGACAACAAAAGAAACAGAATTGACAGAGGCACAAGAACACACCAACAAGTTGGAGGATAATATGATCACCTCTGGCATAATGAAGAAGGATTCAATTAGGCCTCAGGTTCAGAGTTCTGCAGATCCACTACTACAGAAGGTAGCCAATGAGATGCTTGCACTACCACCACCACAATATCAATTTCAGCAATTGTATCAGCCTCAGAGAAATAGTTTTCAACCTTATAACAATTATAGGCCATGGTTGCCAACACCTCCACCAAGACCAACAATTGAAGCTACACAAAATGCAGTATTTTTTTCTTTCCATGATACAAACGCACATATTGGTACTACATGTCCCGAGAGCTTAAGAATGAATCATACTATGTGATATTCTAATGCTGCACCCAGTTCCAGTTTTGTCCCTACACCAAGTTTGAATGTTGTCTTACCATAGAAAGACAACTTCGATGGCGACTCCGCTCCAAGATACTTTCAAAGTGAACCCCTTATTGAAGAAAAATAATACCTACGCCACTACTCTTTTGCAACAAATCACGAAAGACACTCTTTTCTCGTGTTTACAAGTGTTATGCACTTGCAAGTGCAAAAGGAAGAAGAAGAGAGGCGTAGAGCTAAAGAACAAGAGAATGCTGAGGCAGTTGCTCAAGACCCATCTCCAGCCGATTTTGACATTGTAAACTCCATGATGAAGACCAAGGTTAATATTTCACAGTTGGAGTATCTTTGTGATCATCCTGAGCAATTGGAAAAAATAATAATACATATAAAGAAAGAAGCTTCAAATCAACCTACATTGCTCGAGTCGTTTGTGCTAGCGAAAGAAAAGCCTAAACCTTTCTATATATCTTTGTGTATAGGAGGATTTAAATTGAGCAATTGTATCATTGATTTAGGAGCCTCAAACAATGTGATGCCTCTACAAGTGATGAAAGCATTGGGACTCTCATGCACAGAAACTCAGAACAAGTGCTATTCACTTTAGTATGAGTCAGTGATGGACAATTGAAGGACACTCAAGTAAGGTTGGCAACTTGCCCAGAGAAAAAGATAAAAATGACCATCCTAGTGGCTGACATTCTACCCAGCTACGAGATGTTGAGTCAAAGCTTCTGCAGAGATCTTGGTGGTGCAATGCAGTTAGATTGGTCGTCTACGACCATTCCTGTGAAGGAAGGAAAAATCAAGATAGAACCTGAACCCAAATCCCAGTTCATGGTGGTGAAAATCCCAAACTCCCCAGCCCAAATTCTATATCAAGAAATGGGTATTGGTAATTGTGTGACGCTGTCAAAAATGGGAATTGAAGACCAAAACATTGCTTGTTCTGAAAGGAGACTGAAAGAGGATACAAAGTTATGGACAATACATTTAGATGGGGGTTAGTCAGCTATAGGTTCAGAAGAAGGGAAAATGATCATCTCCCCTAAAGGATTGCTACAATTGGAGTTCATTGAAGCTGAAAAAGAGGTGTTTTGTTAGGCCTCAAAAATGTCGAAGACATGGGAATTGAACTCCTATGTGTTAAAGGGGATGTGGAGTTCATCGATGAGCCAATCAAAGGATATTTCCAGGTCAGAAAGGATCATCTACGACATTATAGAAATCAGGTTTGGAACGCGATCGATTAGTTTGAAGAGTTCGACAACAAAGACATCTCGAAGATGAACGACAACAAAGTTGGTGACCCAGTGGTACCTGCTTTCTTCCTTGCGCCATATTCCGACTTTTGTCAAGGTGCCTCTACCTGGATGTATGAAGTTATGAGAATCTTCATCCCATAAGATTTGTCTCCTATGATGCCTATGAGAAGAGAAGTGAATCCTTTCAGATAGAAATAGCATCCTTTAGAGATAGAGTAATTTTCTTTTGTTTTTGTGATGTGTTTCCCCTTTCCGTAACAATTCCATCGCATTTTATGTGATTAGGCGTCTTGTTTTAGGTGATTTTTTAGGGAAATTCCAACTATTAGGTGATTCTAGGAAGTTCTGTCCTAGGTGACTTAGGGAAAGTCTTGCAATAGGTGATTAGGAAATGTTGTTGACTCCAATACCCAATGGATAAGGCACTGGTCTACGCTCAAAAATCCAGAGATTCTTTGGTTCTCCTATGCTGTAAGTATCTGCCATGGTCCCCAGACAGAGCCAAATGTTGTACCCCAAATTAAAATTTTTGCTACACCTAGGCATTTTGCAGAAATGGTTAAAAGTCTTGTCAAATTTGTCAAAAAGGTCAAAATTGGGGTTTGCGTGTCTTGCATGAGGGTCAAAAACTCAAAATTTTCAAAATCTGATGATTTGGGTATGCTCAGAGTGACCAAGTCTACAAAACCCAGATCTTATTTTTTCGGCCCTAAATTTTAGGAAAATTTCTATTTTTTAGTAACTTTCTAAAAATATAACTTTTTTCTGGGTTTTTTTGGGTTTCTTTCGTAACGAATGCTAGCAAAATTTTCTAAAAATAGAAAGTTTGGCTTCCAGGGTTCAAACTGATTTTGATTGGTCAAAAATACTTACACATTAGGTTGGTGCAGTCAGAATAATCAACATATCAGTTTTTCCCTAGTGGGTCTATTATGCTTTTTTAGAAGCTTTTTGGGAGTTATGAGGCAATTAATGGAGGTCAGTCAGCTGCTAGGTGTCAGATTCTAACATTTAAGCGTTGAACAGAAGATGAGAAATGATGAACGTGCATGTAGAATGAAGAATGGAGAAGGGGAACTGTGAAAGTTGGAAAATGCAAAATTTTGGCTAAGTCTAGAAGCTTCAGGCGCCCCAGCTCAGTCTAGGCACCCAAACACTCATGCCTTAGAAAAATTTTCATCTCAAGCAATCAAGGCAATGGCAAGCATGTCGAACCAAGGAGAAAACTAAAAATAGCAAAATAAAAACTGTCTGCCATCCATGGGCGCCCCAAAAGGAGATAGGTGCCCAGCTTTTCAGGAGATCAAATGATGAAATTAGGGTTTGTGCTCCGAGAAAATGTTGCTTAGAATCTTCTCAACTCCGTAGTGAGTCCATCAACACAATCATTGGATCAATCAATCATCTGGAATTGAAGATCAAACGGAAAGGTCTCAATCTAGAAGCAATGCAAAATCATGAAATCATCGAAAAATATTCTAAGTCTGGAGAACTTGGGCGCCCCAAAAAAGATAGGTGCCTAGGGTTTTGGAGGCCCAAATCCAACAGTTAGGGTTTGCAAATATGCTCAATCTCTTCAGAATTATGCCAGCTTCACAATGGATATCTAAACTTGATCATCGGATTCGTCAGCTATCGGTAAAATCAGAATGAACAGAAAGCATAACATGAGGTCTCAAGCTCCGAAGTTGAAAACTGAAGAAAAATGACTATGGAGATCTTGGCCGCCCCAGAAGGAGATAGGCGCCCAAGCTTTTGGGGCATCAAATGGACAAATTTGTAGTTGTAGTCTCTAACATGTCTTCTGCAGTCTTGATTAGGTTTTCCAACGCAACTATCAGCAGATCCATCAGAGTTGACAAGCATCAGATATCACCGACTGATTGAAGGGTAAAAACCATGGAAAATGACAAAAGTCAAAAGCAAGGTGAAAATCACAGAAAATAAACTAACTCTGAAGGAGTTGGGCGCCCCAGCTAGCCAGGGGCGCCCAAACTTTTGACTCCCAAGATTCAATTTTCAGAGGATGCAACCTCTAGAGAACCCCCTTCAGAATTTGTCAAGCTATCCAACGAGCCCAACCAACAATTTGTCAGACTCCTGAATCATCAAGAATTGCAAAATCATCATAAGATCAAAAAGCAAGTGTAAAAATTGAAAATCCAAGAAAAAGACTAAGTATGGAAGCCATGGGTGCCCCAGGAGGAGATAGGTGCCCAAACTTTTGAGGCCCTGAAATTAGTTTTCATAAGAGATCATCTCTAGAAGACCCTCCTTAGAATTCATCAAGCTATTCAACAAACTGACAGTTAGTCAATCGGGTCAGTCTAGCTCTCGGAATTGAGAATCCATCAAAAGATTAAGAAAACATGAAGAGATGAAAAATGTGAAGAAATGGCAAACACTGGAAGCCATGGGTGCCCCAGGAGGAGATAGGCGCCCATGATTTTAAGGGTCAAGATCATGTTTTTATCAAAATTTTCCTCCAGGAAAACTTCGTTAGATTCGCTCAAGGTCTGCGTTGGATCATACTACCAAATCAAAAGATTCACCGAGCACCTAGAATCAAGGATCAAATTGAGATTAAAAATCAAGCAAAAGTTGAAGATGGTGAAAATTTGGTCAAGTCTGCCAAGCAAAAGCGCCCCAATCCAAGAGAGGTGCCCAAGAATCCATGCCTTAGTCAAATTTTCAAATTTCATCCTCCAACATTCCAAATGGTGTCCACATTTGATGAACCTGCTCAAGATAGGCTTCGAAAGCTTTAAAGCAAAAAGAAAGCATATTTTCTCAAACCTCAGCTTATTTAAGACATCTTTGCCTTTCATTATTCATTTTTGCAGGTTGCCGTCTAGAGTAAGAAGATTTTCCCTTTTCTCTCAATGAAGATTTGAAGACCCAAATGACATGCTTTTTCGGTGTTCTTCGTGGTTTTGAGATCAATGAGCAAGGAGGAATGCTTTTTTAGGCTCCAAACTTCTAGGGCATTGCTTTTTCAAAACAATCACTCAACTTTTTCCATTTTTGATCACATTGGCCTCTCCACTTTTTCATTCTCTTCAACATTGAGAAACTTTTCCCTCTTCTAGAAATTGCTTTTTGGCCGCTTTTTCAGGAGGAATTTAGCTTTTTCAGTTTCTGAGCATATGGGTTTCTCCGAAACATGATTTTCCACAAAACCCAGGTCTCAGCTTTTTTTGGAGAACTTGCTTTTTCAAGGCAGATCAACATTCTATTTTCAGCAGCACTCTCCACTTGAAATCAAGAAACAAATCAAATTTTTGGCGGATATGATCGATATTTAAAGTAGTAGTCATCTAGAAGCTTTCTTCCAGCTTTCTTTCTATTCTTGTCTCAATTCTTATCCACTCTTTGTAGAAGAGAAAGAAAACAAGTTATAAAAGTTGACGTTTTCCTGTTTTTATGCGTTATTAGGTGGTTAGATGTTTATCTTGTTTTAGTTTTAGAAATAAAACTTGCATGTTGGAAAGCCTTAGTTGTAAAAGCAAGGAGATTTTAGGGTTCCCTACTCCTCTGCTTGTGTATAAATAAGGGCAATCTTGCCCATTATTTTCTAAACGGTGCCTGTGATAGCAAATTGCAAGCCTGTAATGCTGCAAGTTGTTATTCAATATTGTTGACTTAGTGTAAGAGCAAGTTGTTAGGAATTGCATGCATAAAATATCAATTATATGCAAATAAAAATTAAATAGAGGAAAGAAAAACACATAAATAATAATAGTAAGAGACAATATTTAACGTGGTTCACCCAAACATGGGCTACGTCCACCAACAGAGAGTCCAATATTATTATCCAATAAATCAAATCGATTACAACCAGTAATCGTTGCAACTCAATACCGCTGCAAATGTTACAATACAATGTCAATAGAAACCCTAATCCTTAGCCTTTTATCAAGACTTATGTCGGTTACAAAAATAAGGTTTTTTATGTCAACCAATAGAAAAAATAACACCCAACGCCTTTATAAAATAATAAAAATCATGAGAGGTTTCGAGGGCACTACCCCTGGATCCTGCAAGGGGTGCTGCTCCTTGACCCCGTCTTGGGGGCACTGCCCCCAAATCCCCGTTAAAGGTTTTGGAGGGAAACTGTGCCGATAAAAGGGGAAATTTAACCTCCGAGTCTGATTAGGCTCCATATACCAACACAAGTTTGCAAGCCTATATTGCTGCAAGTTGTTCAGTTTATGTGTCTTGTGTCAATGTATTTTGGTTGATCGCTAAACTGTATGCCTATTTTGCTACAATCATGTTGTCCCAGAAGTTTAATCTTTGTTCTTGAGATTTGAGAAATAAAGTCTTGTGCCTAGTTTGCCCTGATATAATGTCTTAGATTTCCGTTTTATGTGTTATGCTTAATGATCTTTATTTCAACTTGCATTGAAAGTAAGTAGATGTGCATTGGGAGAAGAATTTATTTAAGTATTTTGTCAAAGAATCCCTCCTTGTCCATTTCTAACTCTCTTACTATGCGTTTACTTGAGAAGTTAGAAACGTCATTAGAGTAGGCTTAGTCGTAGTTGAAAATCTGAAACAAAAAATATCAGCTACGACGCTTGAGTTTTATAACCTTGTGCTCTTTGTTGAACAAAAAGATAGGAAAATTAGTTTTAATTTACTTTCTTAAGCAACATCAGCAAAAAGGGAGCTTCCCATCCTAATTCGAAGAGCAGTTTATCTGTGCATAGTTGTCTGTTTCTAATTCACATTCCAGAGGTGTGAATTGAAATGCCAACAGAGAGTTTGTATCAACTTATCTTATCACCCACACAACAGGTGAGATAATGGAGCAAATATATCTACAAGATTCAAGAATAAACATAAAATCAACAATGCCTATTGAATTTATTAATTTGATATCAATAATAAAATGAAAACTATAAATTTAATATTAAAATCCACAATGTATTAGTTAATAATAAAATTAAAAAATTAATACTAAAAGTCTAAAAATCAACATTTCATTCAAAAATAAATAAAAAATCTCTTACCTCATTGTGGACCACCAATCATCATTAAGGAATTTTTTTTTATACTTTTTCCTTCAACTATGTTTGCCTTTGTCCATCTAGCCCACTTTAAATTAACCATCATAAATTGAAGAGGCTCTCACACTTGGATCATCCTCTCCAACAAAATAAAGTTGTTGTTTGGAGAATGTGTCTCAACCTTGCAATTATATAAAGGCTATTGTTGATAGGATATATATATATATATACATTTTCTAGTTACACCGATAGGTGTAATATACAATGGCATAAAAGGGGAGGAGTGAGATGCGTGTAAACAATTTTTTGTTATTTTTTTAGGAAACTACGAAAATGGCTAACATACATTAGATAAATAATATATTGTAAATCTAGACTGTTACTTATTAGGTTTTAGAGCTAATGGCAGTTATTTTGTTGGCCTATCTTGCCCTAGAATGTAACCCTATTTTATGAGGGTGTTGTATTACAGTTGTGGTAGAGAGAGACGGTGATGTATTCTGAGAGTCTGATAGCAGTCGTTTTGTCTCTGGATCTCTGAGTGGTGATACTCCTGTGAGAAGCTTGCTCTGCAACTATATTGTAATCTTTGTGATTTACTGAATAATATATTGGGTGGCTTTTGGAGTGTGGGTTTTTTTCTCCCGAAAGGGTTTTCCCCACGTAAATCACTGTCGTGGTATGCATGATATTTATGTTTATTTATGTTTAGGTTTCTGTAACTATTAAAGATCTATAAATTTTTTGCATTATTTTCCTCTCAAGATTAGTGTAGGAAGTTGTTCTACTACCTTAGCTTCCTTACAAGTGGTATTAGAGCCTGATCGCCTTTAGTTTCAGTTGTGGGTTATTGGGTTTTTTGGACTAATCTAGGTTTGAGTGGGAGCTTGTGCAGAAGATACTTTGTGATTTGGTTGCAGGAATTTTCAGATCGAAAATTCATCAGGAAGAATAGAGGTGGAATTTTTTTTGGAAATAATTTTGAAATGTGGAAGCTGAAGATGGAGGATCTATTGATAGATTGAGATCTATGGGATATTATGGATGAGAATGTTTCAATGCCTGCAAATTCTACTTAGGTTGCTCAATATGATGTTATAGATCGTAAAGCCAAGGGTCTAATCAGATTGTGGTTGGCAGACTTTGTTTTAATTAATGTCCATGAGGAGATCTCTGCACAAAAACTATGGAAGAAGTTTGGTGAGATGTATCGGGCCAAATCTTTAGTAAATAAGATTTTCTTGAGGAAGAAGTTGTATTCCTTGAGAATGAAAGAGGGTGGATGAATCACAGATCACCTGGAAGCATTCAATATGTTGGTGGCTCAATTGGCATCCATTGGTGTCAAAATGGATGAGGAGGGGAAATGCCAAATCTTGTTTTGTTCTTTGCCTGATTCGTGGGATTCTCTTGTTATGGATATTGGGAGTACTTCTGTTATTTTGAAGACTGAAGATGTGGTGGTTTCTTTGCTTTCTGAAGAGATGAGGAAGGTATACATCACTGCCAAGGAGGCTCTAAATGTTCATGGAAGACCTAAGGAAAAAGGGAAGAAGAATGAGAGACGTGACAAATTCAAGTCTAGGGGGAGATCTAAATCTCCTAGAAAGTTCAAAGTTATTTGTTGGAACTGTGGTAAGCATGGACATGTTCGTAAGGAATGCAAAGAAGAAAAGAAGAAGAAAAAAAAGAAATTCAATTTTGATTATGAGTCTAAGAAGGAAGATGGCGACGCATTGATTGTAGCTTTGGCAACTAGTGTAGGTAATGATGCATGGTTAATTGACTTAGGTGAATCTTTTCATATGACCTTTAATAGAGATTGGTTTTCTGAATATGAAAAATTTAACGGACGTAAGGTGTACTTGGGTTGATGATTCTCATTTAGACATTGTTGGTCGTGGTAAAGTTAAAATCATATTTTCTGAGGTAGAATAAAAAGAATTAATGGTGTGTTGCATATCCTTGGTTTAGTATGAAATTTGTTATTTGTGAGCAAACAAATAGATGTGAGTGTGCAGGTAGTATTTTCTGATGCAGGATGCAAGATGGTTAGAGGTGTTATGGTGATTGCTAGAGGTGTTAGATATGACACATTGTATAAGCTTCATGCATGCACTGCTAAGTGCAATAGTACTTTCGTGAAAATAAGTCTGTGGAAAAAGTGAGGGTTTCACCTTCAATAGATGGTCATGGCTTTTGGGTACCCAAGGGTGCTCTTTCTTCTAAAACAAAGTTACCTACAGAGAAAACTATGTTATGGCAATAGAGACTTGGCCACAGTGGAGAAAAGGGTCTAAGGACCTTGAAAAATAAAAACCTTGTTGAAGGTTTGTTTGATTATAATCTTGAATTCAATTTCTGTGAGCATTGCATTTATGGAAAACAAAACCGCGTTAAGTTTTACTTGAGTTCTCATAAGTCTTGTGGTGTATTGGATCTTATTCATTCTGATGTGTTTGGTCTTGTAGATGTTCCTTTGATTGGTAAATCCACATATTATGTTTCATTTATTGGTGATTATAGTAGGACATGGGTATATTTTCTAAAGAGTAAATTTGAAGTTTTCAATCGATTTAAAGAATTTAAAGCAATGGTTGAGTTGCAGACTAGAAAGAAAATAAAATGTTTGAGGACTGATAATGGAGGTGAATTTTGCTCTAATGATTTTGATAGTATAAATATTGTGGTATTCATAGACAGAAGACAACTCCGTATTCTCCACAATAGAATGGAGTTGTAGAAAGAATGAATAGGACACTAATGGAGAAGGCTAGGAGTATGTTGAGTGGTGCTGGCCTAGAACAAAGGTTTTGGGTTGAAGCTATTGCCACTGCTTGTTACCTGATTAACAGGTCTCCTACATCAGCGCTTGTTGATAAGAAGCCTATAGAGGCATGGTTGGGTCGCAAGCCTTCATTAAGATATCTTAGAGTTTTTGGTTGCGAGGCATACGCACATGTGCCAAAGGAAAAGTGAACAAAGTTGGAGAACAAGGCTGTGAAATGTATCTTCATCGGATATAGTTATGGTGTGAAAGGATACAAGCTTTGGGATCTTGTTGCACAAAAGGTAATATATAGTAGAAGTGTTATTTTTAGAGAAACTAAGCCTTCTTTTGTTACATTGTAGCCAAAACAAAGTAAACAGGAAGATGTGATTCAATTTCCTTCTACACCTGAGAAAATTGAATCGAGGCCCATGGATAGACAAGAAGTTGAGGAGAGCTCATTTAGCTCTGAATCTTCAGAAGAGGAGGAACCTCTAACTCAACTTGTTCGTAGGTATACAAGGAATAGGCATCCACCTAATGATTAGAGATGTATTTTTTCTTTGAATACTAACATGGATGAACCCAAATCTGTAGAAGAGGTATTAGGTATGAGTGATGCAAAATCCTAGAAGATTGCTATGGATGAAGAAATGGAATCTTTGAAAAAGAATGATACATGGGATCTTGTACCATTTCCTGAAGGACAAAAACCTATTGGTTGCAAATGGGTATTCAAGAAAAAGATTGGTTTAGATGGAGATATTGAGAAGTATAGAGCAAGGTTGGTTGCGAAAGGTTACTCTCAAGTTGAGGGTGTTAATTATGGTGAGATATTCTCTCTTGTTGCAAAAATGATATCCATTAGATTTTTGCTTGCTATTGCTGCTGCTTATGATTTAGAGGTTGAGCAAATGGATGTGAAAACTACTTTCCTTCATGGTGACTTGGAGGAGGATATTTATATGACATAGTCAGAGCACTACGTGGTGAAAGGTAAATGTAAATTGGTCTACAAATTGAAGAAATATTTGTATGGCTTAAAACAAAGTCCTAGGACGTGGTACCAGAAATTTGATACATATGTGTTAAGTTTGAGATTTGAGCGTTCTAAATCAAATCATTGTGTTTATTATAAAACCGATGGTGATCATTTCCTGTTTATTGCATTATATGTTGATGATATGCTATTTATTGGCAAAGGGAAATGTATGATTTCAAAACTGAAATCTCAACTTGCTACTAAATTTGAAATGAAAGATCTTGGTGCAGCTAGGCACATTCTTGGGATGGAAATTAAAAGAGATAGAGTGAATAGAAAGCTATGGCTTGGCCAAAGTAAGTATGTCAATTCAATTTTACTGAGATTTAACATGCAAAATTGTAGACCATTGTGTGTTCTTGTTTCAGTTGGAATGAAGTTATCTATTTCGGATTGTCCAACATCTCCATCAGAGATGGAAAACATGAGCAGAGTGCCTTACCAGAGTGCAGTTGGAAGTTTGATGTATGCTATGGTTTGTACTAGACCAAACATTTCCCAAGCAGTGGGAGTTCTTTCCAAATATATGTCTAATCCTAGTAGAGTTCATTGGGACACAGTTAAAAGGGTCTTCAAATATTTGCGTGGTATTTCAGATTATTCCTTGTGTTATCATAGTAATGTGACTGAAGACGAGATTTCCCTTGATATTCATGGTTATGTGGATTCAAACTAGGCAAGTGATATTGATAGCAGACGATCCACCAATGCTTATGTGTTTACATTATTCGGTGGTGCAATCAGTTGGATGAGTAAGCAACAGACTGTGGTTGCTTTGTCCACTACTGAAGTAGAGTATATGAAATCTACTCATGCTTGTAAAAAAGCCATTTGGCTTAAGAGACTATGCTAAGATATTGGAATAAAAAATGGTGCAGTGACAATTTATTGCGACAGTCAAAGTGCGATATGTCTAGCCAAGAACCTAACATTTCATGCCAGGACCAAGCACATTGATGTACAGTATCATTTTGTTCGAGATATGATCGAAGATGGCAGGGTGAAGCCGGTTAAGGTAGAGACTTTGATGAATGTTGTTGATTCTTTAACTAAGTCTATGAGCACAGATAAGTTCAAATGGTGTTAAGAGATTATGGGCCTTGAGGCCCCTAGCAATTAAGAGACAATGTTTACTCCCTCCCGTTGCTCTTGCAGGGTGTTCGACAAGTGGGAGATTTGTTGGGAAAATGTGTCTCAACCATGCAATTATATAAAGGTTATTGTTGATAGGATATATATATGAATGTATATATTATGTATATATATATATATATATCCTAATTACACTTATAGGTGTAATATACAATGGCATAAAGGGAGAGGAGTGGGATGCATGTAAACAATTTTTTGATAACTTTTTCAAGAAACTATGAAAATGGCCGACATACATTAGATAAATGATATATTGTAAATCTAGACCATTAATTATTAGGTTTTAGATCTAATGGTGGATATTTTGTTGGCTTGTCTTTCCCTAGAATGTAACACTATTTTATGAGGGCGTTGTATTACAATTGCGGTAGAGAGAAACAATGATGTATTCTGCAAGTCTAATAACAATTGTGTTGTCTCTTGATCTCTGAGTGGTGATACTCCTGTGAGAAGCTTGCTCTGCAACAATATTATAATCTTTGTGATTTACTGAATAATATATTGCACAGCTTTTGGAGTGTGGGGTTTTTCTTCCGAAAGGGTTTTTCCCCACGTAAATCACCGTGTCATGGTATGCATGATATTTATGTTTATTTATGTTTAAGTTTTTATAACTATTAAAGATCTATAAAAGTTTTGCATTATTCTCCTCTCAAGATTAGTGTAGGAAGTTGTTTCGCTACCTTAGCTTCCTTACAGTAGCTAGCATATTTGGTATCCATAGGCTTGAGGAATTCCTTCCTCGAAAAAGTCCTAAGAAAGTGATATGTGATTATTGCAAATAAACATCTAAATGCCTCTAGCTTCTGACACCACTTCCTTCACCCAATTTATTTTTCCAATGTCTTTCAAGGCGTTGTTCAACACATGAACACAAGGGGTCCAAAAAATGTGCTTATAAGCACCTTCCACCATTAAGCTACTAGCTTGCATACACGAGTTGAATAGTGACTTGTCCAACATTAGAGGGTCCAACTTCTTCTATAGCATCCTTCAAAATCTGAAATTGGAAGTTTGCATCCTTCCTCTTCCTCGAACAATCAATATCTCTAAGAAAATAAGAGCCTGCTAAACATGTGACAATAACATTGATGAGTGGTCGATGTCTAATATCAATCAACCCATCCATAATGATAGAGTAACCATCCCTTATCTAAACTTGTCTCATCTCCTCCATCATTATACTCACTTTGGAATACTCCCTATCAAGGAGTGAGGTGTGTAACTTATGATCTCCAGGGGAACATATGAAGTACCAACAACAATGCATCTTTGAACATTTGATTAAAAAATGGAGAGCATGGCACATGAAATGGTATAGCGTTAGCATACAAAAATTTGGAAATAGAACTATCAGCTAAATCTCGGTTTTGCATGTTAAACATGTTGGCAACACTAGTGGACCTTTTCTTTCCTCTTTGACTCTCATGCACAACACTCCCAATTTTAGTAGTTATAGGAGTAGCACTAGACATTGACTTACTAGGTTGCAAATACTCCATTGGATTTCCTAATTTTTTGGCTTCAACCTCCATGTGCAACTTAGTCACCTCTGCCTTCTCAACCATTGTTATTTTTTTGCATGTTTTTACCCCTTGACAAGTTATGCCTAAAATATGGGAGTAAACACTTGTGTAGCTGCCCCTATAGTCCTAATTGCAAATATGACACATCCATACCCTACTCCCCCCTGATTTTTTTTCTTAGCGTCTATGGTTGTTGCAAATGGTAAAAGAGGTTTTTTGGGTTAAATGGGCCCTTTGCATAGGTTGACAAGAGGTGAGAAGGGCATTGAAAAGGACCTTTTGTACTTTGTGTTCCTAAAACAACCTCATTCCTTGAAGAACTTCCATGGTGTGTTCATTCAATTCCAATTTCTTGACCCTCACTACCCTCATTGTTTTTTTATTTTTTTGTTGCAATGTAAAGAATAGTTGCAAATGCAAACATACAATACAAACACAAAAAAACCCTCCTACGTAATTCAAATTTTAACAAAAAATTAAAAAAAATGCAAAAGAATTCATAGAATTAACCAAAAAATGAAAAACAAAAATGAAAAAACTAATTACTTGGAAAATGACTCCAAATGTTGTTGTAGATAAGGCTTTTAAATTTTTTAAATACAGAGTGAATACTCTCAGAATCCTTTTCTAACTAACCATCTACCCATTTCTCTTGATGCATCAGATATAATATGCTGACTGCCAAAAACGTGGGAGTTTGGGAGGAAAAAAACACAGTGCCTCTAAAAACCCTATCGCTGTTTGAGTTGTTTTTTGTTGAAGCCTCAACCCTATCGCATAGTTTGAAACCAAGTAGAGGATTCATGGACCTTGAGTTTTTTTTGTTCAGGCTCTATTATTGAATGGCAATGAAGACTGTGAAGTTGTGAACCCTATCACATTTTCTATGGCACTCACTCATGACAAGTTTAGTTTTTAAGCTTTGAGTTTCAACTTTTAACAAATTAATTCCTAGTTTCCCACAACAATGATTATGCCATAAAAAATTAAAAATTTAAAAGGCTTTAAAATTTTACTAAGTTTAAATGTTTATTTTAATCAAATATGAGCTTTTAAAAAAAACTTAAAAAATCGTAGGGGACTACTAGTCATCCCCGGTACAGTCAGGGGACGTCTAGGTGTCCCCTGTCTATACCAAGAACGGCTAGCCATCCCCCGACGTTTCCGATTTTTTTCCAAAGGTACCGAAAAACTTTCAGATTTTTTTGTTGAAATTGGAGATGGCTCGGGGACGTTTCCAAGGCGTCCCTATGTCTCTGAAACGTTTCCAGCCTGGGACGCCCTTGATTTTTTCGGGTACACGTCCCTGAGTAACATAGTTTTATATTGCATCCTATTGTATGAAATCTTGTGTATGGTGTGTTTTTTATTGTGTTTCATAACCCCACATAGTTTCTCCTCTTGGCTTGGTTGTTGGATAGTGCTCTTGACTAGAGCCATGGTGCTTGATGATTCTAAGTTGTTTGGGAGGTGATTATCTCTTTGTTGGACCAATATCTTCGGTTTGGAGCATTGATGTGTTTAGAGCTTCTCCAAAATGTACCTAGTTTGTTGTAAGAACTTGTTGTGAATAACATTATTAGACCTTGTCGTGCAGGAAATTATTGTTATTTAGCAACTAATCTATTATTGTAATGATATGGTAAGATCCTTGAGATATGGAAATACGTCATGGTGTTGTGTGTTAAAATGTGAAGTGTTTTGGGTAAATGATGTGTATTGTAGACTCTTCCATCTTGTAGGTTTATATTAAGAAATATGGTGAAGTTGAGGTATTTCTCTATGTGTAAAAAGAGGAAGGGCTTTGATGCAATGATGGTTATTATAAGATTCTTAAGACTATATCATATCTTAAAAGTGAAGAGTTGATAATGTGGTAATTGATACTTTACATTACTGTGTAAGATATTTCATCTTAGAGATGAAGGGAAAAAAATAGATTTTTCTCTCTTCCTCTCTAAATTTGTAAGAGTTAATTATCACTATGTTATGTGGAAAATTCTTATTCCTACTTACCTCTTTATCTCTTAAATGCCATTTTTTCTTATAATTTTATGTATCAGGTATCTTTAAATATTTAAGAATATTAAGTGTAAAGATAGTGATATGATTGATTAAATGGCACCATCAAAACAAGGTTAAGCATTTTAAACAAATAGAAATAAATGAATCTAAGCATTTTTTATGAATATATAAAATGAAGTATATTACATATTATATCTACATGCACACACACACACACTCTCTCTCTCTCACACACACACACAAACACACAAAGAAATGAATCTAAGCATTCAAATTATGAATATAAAATGAAGTTATTATATCTAATATCTACATGTGCACACACACGAACACAGACATAGCCACACACACACATAGACACACACACACACTCATACTCACACACACATTCACACAAATAGAAATAAATCAATCTAAGCGTTATTTTTATGAACATATAAAATGAAGTATAAATTATATATTATGTCTACATGTGCACACAGACACGCACACTCTCTCTCACACACACTCACACACTCACACACACAAACACACATATACACACTCTCATACACACATAAACTCTCTCTCTCTCTCACACACCCTCATATACACACATACAAGCATACACACATACAAGCACAGACACACAAACTCACTCATACACATGTACATAGACACACACACACAAACTCACTCACACACACACACACACTCACTCACACACACACACACACTCACTCACACACACACTCACACAAACACATGCACATAGACACACAAACACACACACACTCACACACAAACAAACAAACACACACACTTTCACTCTCTCTCTCTCTCTCTCACACACACACACATGCATGCACTAGGGTACTTAAAATTTTGTAGGTGTACAATAGTCATTTCTTTCTAAATCTACCACCTTTATAATATGAGTATGCAAACATACTATTGTTGGATATGTTTGGGGAATCCCAACAACTAGTTCATTTTGGCATGCCTCTTTATCTAACCTATCAACTCACTTTTCATCTCGAGCCTCAATCTATATATCATGTATTCTCATGTTTTTATGAATCAAATACAACACTATACATCATTTCTTAGCATGTAAACAACATTCTTGTTGGTCCAACATTGTCTTCTATAAGTTCTTTCCATCATTGAGGGCATACTTTGTGATTTATGCAATTGTCATCTCCATTACTAGCGTTGTAAGTGACCATGCTCAAAGTTTTCATTTTATTCTTGACATTTCTATTATTGATGCAAGTTCTCTTTGTGCTTATAAAAAATTTGTTGGCACTTTGAGAGCTCCATCCCCTTTTATCCTCACTCATACATACTAGTGTGTTTATCCTCATATACAAAGGGTTTAAAGAAATTATATAATATTGTTGAATTGTTGATTTTGAGTTCCTAGATACACATAGGATTTAATAGCACATACCTCCTATTTTCACTCATTGCCTTAACTACCTATGAAGGTCAAAAGACCAAATCAAAGGCTCAACCTAAAGGAAATCTCTTAAGTAGTCAACACCTTTCTCTCCATCTTAGCTTGCAAGTTTTCTTAAAACCCTCAAACACACAAAAGTTTTGTATTGTTCCTCTTTCTTTTATTCCTTTGATATCTTGTTTAAAAGTGTTAATTTAGAGTGATTTCCAACTTCTAGTACATTTTTTGTAGACTTTATACTCTCTTGTTGTGTGTCATTACTATATTATGTGTAGAACCATTGAATTCTTGAGACATGTTTTATTTTGGATTACTTGTGGTAGATTGGATGACAACACGTTGCACTAGTTTCTTGTCTAGTGGGATTCTCAATTCATTTTCTAGGTTCCCTCATTCTTTTCTATTTATAGTTTTCTCTCCTAGCTCTCTCTTGTTTAAACATAGTTTAAATAAGAAGGAAAAAATTTCAATAAGGCCAAGTAGTTAACTATTCTTCTTCAGCTTTGTCTCCTTAGTTTCCACCATCTACCATTTGAATCACTATTTTTCCTTTCCCATAGTAGTCTTCACTTTTATTTTAGATTTGTTTCAATCTCTCTCCCTCAAACCCTAATACACCTACTATTAGTTTTTATTTCCAAACAATTTTCCATCTCACACTAATTTTCCCTAATCTTGTGCTTTCCTCTCCCCACTTCACACTCCTTTTCTTTCTAAATCATGTTTTTGTTTGGTTAGTTTTCTCTCTCCCAACCTTTTCTTTATTAATCATTTCTCCTTCTTGTCATTTATTAGTTGCTATTAGGGTTTTTTTCGATTTTAAAATTAGTTTACATCTTTAGCATGAAATTTATTTAAGCATTTTATTAGTATTTTATGCCATGTAAATTATTCTTAAAATCTTGCAAGGGAATTGACTGAGGTAGATTCTCCTTTAACCTTTCTATTTTGTAAGTTCTTCACATATTTTTGGATTTACAAGTTAAACATAAACAAATCCTATGAAATTGTTGAAATGTGCCAAGAGAGAAAGTAGCTACACATAACAAAATCAAGCTCTATGTAATTTTGAAGATAATTTGGAAGTATCGGGCTACCCCTTGAGGCCAAGACATACACCAAGGTATTTAGGTAGGACCAAGTTGACCATCTAGGTGTAGGTACCCACAATGCCTTTTACTTAGTTCATAATCCCTTCAAAGTGTGTTTACAAGTTCCTAATGGTCTATATTGCTCATTTATATTTTGCATGCTTTAATTTTCCAATTGTATCTCTCTAACTTTTAGTTTATTTTGGCTTGAATTAGACTTATATTACTAGTTAAATACTCCACCTTCTATTGATTTACTTGAATTTTCACATATAGAGGATTGATCAATTGGTTGTTTTCAACCTTCTTCAAAAAATATATGTATCATGAAACATAGCATCAAGCCCCAACCCTAAGACTAGGCCACCCCCTTAGCTACAACCCCTAGTTGCATAGACATCAAGAGGTTAGAATTTTCTAGAATTTTAAATTTAAATTCTTTAAACAATTCTAAGTCCTTTTCTATGGTTATCACTGTTGAGAAAATGTGTCTCAACCTTGCAATTACATAAGGCACTGTTGATACATAAGGTACTGTTCAATCGATGACGACAGGGGGCATGGGGGGATCCCTCCCCACGAGGGGTTCGAGGCCGATTGGGGTCCAAGGGCAGTGCACCCTGGCAGGGGCTTAGGGGCAATGCCCCTGAAAGGAAAATTTTATTTATATTTTATTATTGTAAATCTGGACCATTCATCATTATGTCTCATATCTGATGACCGATATTTTATTAGCTTGAATTTCCCTAGAAGGTAACCCTATTTTATGAGGGAATTGTATTATGACTATGTATTGCGATGTATTATGAGATTCTAATAGCAATTGTGTTGCCTCTAGATCTCTGAGTGGTGATACTCCAGTGAGAAGCTTGCTCTACAAGTATATTGTAATCTTTGTGATTTCTGAATAATATATTGGGTGGTTCTTGGAGTGTGGGGTTTTTCTCCCGAAAGGGTTTTCCCCACGTAAATCATTGTGTTGTGGTATGCATGATATTTGTGTTTATTTCTATTTAAGTTTTTGTAACTGTTAAATATTTGTAAAAGTTTTGCATTATTCTCCTTTCAAGATTAGTGTAGGAAGTTGTTCTGCTACCTTAGCTTCCTTACAAGTGGTATAAAAGCCTGATCACCTTTGGTTTCAGTTGTGGGTTGTTGGGTTTTTTGAACTAATCTAGATTTGAGTGGGAGCTTGTGTAGAAGACACTTTGTGACCTTGTTGCAGGAATTTTCAGCTTGCTAGTTCATCAGGCAAAATAGAGGGGGAGAAATTTTCTAGAAATAATTTGAAATGCAAAAGCTGAAGATGGAGGATCTATTGATAGATCAAGATCTGTGGGATGTTGTTGATGAGAATGTTTCAAGGCCTGCATAGATCCTACTCAAGCTGCTCGATACGATGTTATGGACTGTAAAGCCAAGGGTCTAATTAGATTGTGCTTGGCAGACTCTATTTTATCAATTTCCATGAAGAGACCTCTGCATAGAAACTATGGAAGAAGCTTGGTGAGATGTATCAAGCCAAATATTTAGTGAACAAAATTTTCTTGAGGAAGAAATTGTATTCCTTGAGAATGGAAGAGGGTGGATGAATTACAGACCACTTGGAAGCATTCAATATGTTGGTGGCTCAATTGGCATCAGTTGGTGTCAAAATGGATGAGGAAGAGAAATGTCAAATCCTGCTTTGTTCTTTGCCTAATCCATGGGATTCTCTTGTTATGGCTATTAGGAGTACTTATGTTATATTGAAGACTAAAGATGTGGTGGGTTCTTTGCTTTCTGAAGAGATGAGGAGGAAGGTATCCATCAGTGCCAAGGTGGCCTTGAGTATTTTTGGAAGACCTAAGTAAAAATTCAAGAAGAATGAGAAGCGTGGAAAATCCAAGTCCAATGGGAGATCTAAGTCTCCTGGAAAGTCCAAAGTTATTTATTGGAACTACGGTAAGCCTGGACATGTTCGTAAGGACTTCAAAGAAGAAAATAAGAAAAATAAGAAATTTGATTTTGATTATGAGTCCGAGAAGGGAGATGGTGACACATTCATTGCAACTTTGGAAACTTGTGCAGGTAATGATGCATGGTTAATTGACTCAGGTGCATCTTTCCATATGACCTTTAATAAAGATTGGTTTTCTGAATATGAAGAATTTGATGGAGGTAAGGTGTACCTGGGTGATGATTCTCATTTAGACATTGTTGGCCGTGGTAAAATTAAAATTAGATTTCTTGATGGTAGAATAAAAAGGATTAGTGGTGTGTTGCATATCCTTGGTTTAGCACGAAATTTGTTATCTGTGAGCAAACTAATAGATGCAGGTGTGCAGATAGTTTTTTCGGATGCAGGATGCAAGATGGTCAGAGGTGTTATGGTGATTGCTAGAGGTGTCAAATATGGAACATTGTATAAGCTAGATGCATGCACTATTGAATGTAATAGTACTTCTGTGAAAATCAAGTCTGTGGAAGAAGTGAGGGTTTCACCTTTAGCAGATGGTCATGGATTTTGGGTACCCAAGGGTGCTTTTTCTTCTGAATCAAAGTTGCCTATAGAGAAAACTATGTTATTGCACCAAAGACTTGGCCACATTGGAGAAAAGGGCCTAAGGACCTTGAAAAATAAAAACCTTATTGAAGGTTTTTCTGATTGTAATCTTGAATTTGATTTTTGTGAGCATTTCATTTATGGAAAACAAAACCGCGTTTAGTTTTACTCAAGTTCTCATAAATCTTGTGGTGTATTGGATCTTATTCATTCTGATGTGTTTGGTCTTGTAGACGTTCCTTCAATTGGTAAATCCACATATTATGTTTCATTTATTGATGATTATAGTATAAAGAAATGGGTATATTTTCTAAAGAGTAAATCTAAAGTTTTCAGTCAATTTAAAGAATTTAAAGCAATGGTTGAGTTGTAGGCTGGAAAGAAAATAAAATGTTTGAAGATTGATAACGGTGATGAATTTTGCTCTAATGATTTTGATAAATTATGTAAAGACTGTGGTATTCATAGACAAAAGACAACTCCATATTCTCCATAGCAGAATAGAGTTGCAGAAAGAATGAATAGGACACTAATGGAGAAGGCTAGGAGTATGTTGAGTGGTGTTGGTCTAGAACAAAGGTTTTGGGTTGAAATTATTGCCATTGCTTGTTACTTGATTAACAAGTCTCCTACATCAGCTCTTGTTGATAAGGCACCTATAGAGACATGGTCGGGCCACAATCCTTCATTAAGACATCTTAGAGTTTTTGGTTGTGAAGCATATGCACATGTTCCAAAGGAGAAACAAAGAAAGTTGGAAAACAAGGTTGTGAAATGTGTCTTCATCAGATACAGTTATGGTGTGAAAGGATACAAGCTTTGGGATCTTGTTGCACAGAAGGTAATACATAGTAGAAGTGTTATTTTTAGAGAAACTAAGCCTTCTTTTGTTACATTGCAGCCAGAAAAAAGTAAACAAGAAGATGTGATTCAATTTCCTTCTACACCTGAGAAAGTTGAATCAAGGCACATGGATAGACAAGAAGTTGAGGAGAGCGCATCTAGCTCTGAATCTTCAGAAGAGGAGGAAGAACCTCCAACTCAGCTTGTTCATAGGTCTACAAGGCATAGAAGGCCACTTGAAAGGTATTCACCTGATGATTGAAGTTTTATTTTTTCTTTGAATACTAACATGGATGAACCCAGGTCAGTAGAAGAGGCATTAGGTATGAATGATGTAGAATCCTAGAAGATTGCTATGGATGAAAAAATGCAAGCTTTGAAAAAGAATGATACATGGGATCTTGTACCATTTCCTGAAGGATAAAAACCTGTTGGTTGCAAATGGGTATTCAAGAAAAAGATTGGTTCAGATAGAAGTATTGAGAAATACAAAACAAGGTTGGTTGCAAAAGGTTACTCTCAAGTTGAGGGTGTTGATTATGGTGAGATATTTTCTCCTGTTACAAAAATGACATCCATTAGGTTTTTGCTTTCTATTGATGCTGCTTATGATTTAGAGGTTGAGAAAATGGATGTGAAAACTACTTTCCTTCATGGTGACTTAGAGGAGGATATTTATATGACACAACCAAAGCACTACGTGGTGAAAGGTAAAAGTCAATTGGTTTGCAAATTGAAGAAATATTTGTATGGATTAAAACAAAGTCCTAGGATGTGGTACCGGAAATTTGATACATATGTGTTGAGTTTGGGATTTGAGCCTTTTAAATCAGATCATTGTGTTTATTATAAAACTAATTGTGATTGTTTCCTGTTTATTTCATTATATGTTGATGATGTTATTCATTAGTAAAGAGAAAGGTATGATTTCAAAACTGAAATCTCAACTTGCTGCTAAGTTTGAAATGAAAGCTCTTGGTGCAGCTAAATACATTCTTGGGGTGGAAATTAGAAGAGATAGAGTGAATAGAAAGCTATGGCTTCCATCCAAAGTAAGTATGTCAGTTCAATTTTGCAGAGGTTTTATATGCAAGATTGTAGACCATTGTGTGTTCCTGTTTCAGCTAGAACAAAGTTATCTATTTCAGATTGTCCAACATCCCCATCGAAGATGGAAGACATGAGCAGAGTGCCTTACTAGAGTGCAGTTGGAAGTTTGATGTATGTTATGGTTTGTACTAGACCAGACATTGCCCAAGCAGTGAGAGTTCTTTCCAGATATATGTATAATCCTGGTAGAGTTCAATGGGATGCAGTTAAAACAGTCTTCAGATATGTGCGCAATACCTCAAATTATTCCTTATGTTATCATAGTAATATGAATGAAGATGATATTTCCCTTTATATTCATGGTTATGTGGATTCAAACTGGGCAGGTGATGTTGATAGTAGAAGATCCACCAGTGCTTATGTGTTTACTTTATTTGGTGGTGCAATTAGTTGGATGAGTAAGCAATAGGATATGGTTGCATTGTCCACTACTGAAGTAGAGTATATGGCAACTACTCATGCTTGTAAAGAATCCATTTGGCTTAAGAGACTATGTTTAGATATTGGAA
>VDFB02390957.1:0-29523 GCA_007258455.2 Sequoia sempervirens | reverse complement strand
TTCTACAATAAATGCTTCATATTCCAGGTAGATCACCTCAAAATTTGTATCACTTCCATCCTTTCAAATTTTGCAAACTTCATTCTTCACACATGCAACTGAAAAATTCCTTTTGAATTCATTACCACATTAAATATACTTCTCTCATGATGTGACATCAAGTATCGATGATGAGTTTATTAAATTTTTTGATAATTTCTCCCCCTTAGGTATTTCCTGACTCAATTTGATGGGTGTGTTTGCACCAAAGGACAAAAAAAATAAAATTGATGATTTTGATTCAACTTGCTTGAATTGTCCTTCCTTTCTCCAGATTCTTTTCATTTCCTTTCTTACTTCTAGATTTATGATTGGTTCATGCCTCTTTTCCAAATAGTTATCTTTTCTCCTTCTGTTTTTGCAGTCACTAGCAAAATGTTTCGGATTGTTGTAATCACAACAAACAACGTTCTTCCTTCCACACTTTCTTTTATTCAATCTATATTTGCACTGATTAGCCTTATGTCCAAATAAGTTGCAATAATAACAATAGACATTAAATGATAAATATTCCTTCTTTAATTTTTTATTTCTACATTCCATAGCCTTATGTCTAATCTTCTTGCACTTAAAACATTTTCCAAAAAAAGATAAAGCATCATTCATTCTACCATTAAAAGATAAGTACCTTTGAGCATTAGGTGTCCTTCTGGTATTGCTTCTTAAGACCTTGATTTCTCCACCTTTGCACTGAGTCTTCTTGTCAGGAGGTTGCTTTTTTTTTAAACTCTGAACTTCTTCAAACCCTAAACCACTTTTATCCATTACCAATCTCTGAGAAATAATCAACTCATCAAGCATTGTAGAGCTTGCTTGAATTTATCCTCAACTCTTTTTTCCTTTTCTAGATCTGATCTCAAGATTTCCATTTCTTGCTTGAGCTTGACACATTCATCCAGCTTCCTTTGAATTTCAATTTCCTGTCATTCTTCAATTCTTTTCATTTCTTCCAATTGATGTAGCAGTCTGATGATATCATCATGTTCTTATTTTAAATGATCACAGGCTTCTTCATATATTCTCCTCAGATTCTTGATACAATCATTCGCTTCCTTCCGCTTATTCTTCATATCTTCAGTTTCTTCTGAATATTCAACAGAGATCACTTCTAGAGGAAAAAAAATCTTATATTCAAATTATGAGACCTTCCTCAAGTTGTTAGGATCCTTCAAAGGAACCAAGCTCTGATACCAATTGTTGAATATCTAGAATACTGAGAGGAGGGTGAATCAGTATTCCATAAAACCATTCAAATAAATCCATTTAAGAATTATCGCAAATCTGACTAAATTAATAAGAGAGAACATTGAAAAAAGACAATGCATCAACACACATGAACACCAAGATTTTTACATGGAAAACCTAAAATGGGAAAAACCACGACGAGGATTAGCTCACAATATCTTATATTTAGATACAAGATATTACAAGGCTCACTGTCCTTGAAAGGCTCATAGCCTAAATACAAAAGATGGATAACCGCCAAGATACAAAAGTTGTGGCTCACTGCCAAAAGCATGAACTAATGGAATACACCTTCTATGTGTAGGGTTCAGTTTCAATGAAGCTCTGAATAAGACGTACTACTACGCATAGCAGTCACTCAACAATTTTGTCCTGATCGTCAACTAATAAATCATTTAGGCTCGCATATTAAAACAATCCTCAATTGTCTTCACACTTCACCATACCTCTCTTATTTCTCCTTCCCGTACTCTTCACATGCTATTCACTTCATTCTCTACTACTCCACAATCTCTTCTTTCTTTCAAAGAGTCTTACATATATATGCAAGTATATCTCATTCATCAATTAGGTCGGCCTAATTCAATTAAAGCAATCTAATCAAAAACTCAATTGTCGGCACCATATAAGATTTATAAAAAATTTATCCATGTAGTGCAACATATCAAGTCACTGTAGATCTATAGAAAACATACTCAAAGTATAATTGATCTTCTTAATGCATTTCATATGTTAGGTTGGCCAGGACTAGGACCTAAACATAGAAACTCCAAACCACCATACATTTCTCAAAATAAACACCTTCTAGATCTAATATTACATCAATTTCTCATCTCACTAACATCAAAGAGACTACCATTAGAACCATAGAATTAGAATATTCTTCTTAGGAAAATGCGGAGTCTCCCACACTGATATGTTGAGGAGAGAAACAACTATAGAGTACATAGCTAGACTCTATCAATGATAACTTCCTGCCCACAACACAAAACTTCTCAACATCTTGGATATAGTTGTTTGAATGAGACATAATAACACGGTTAAGAGATTAGAGTCATATGTTTTCTTGCAGTGAACTTCAGACTAAAAAACCAACACACTGGTTCACCAGTAAAGAACACTTCAAGTATACCAAGTAAGCTTCCCATACAGTTCTCATCATGTTGACATCAATGACAACACAAGAACAGACAGATCAATCCATCTATATATTTCATGCTCATTTCGCAAGGATCCATATATCAAACAAGACTGTCCTCCTTTTTTGTAAGATCTAAAAACATAGGCCTAAGGTCCCTTGTATGTAGCTCTTGTTCTCCCAGGGTTACTATCAGAACTTTGTTTATTTAGGAGAAAATTTAGATTTCGTGTCTTGGCAACTTGTATTTATGAATGAACGAATGATAAATTAGTCCTTTATCTTCCTCCAATTAGCTTGAGATATTAAAACATGCACACACGAAAGAGGGGGAAGGGTTGTACCGTATAGGGCTTTCCTAAGTCAAACCCCATTTTGATATTTCTACCTCCATAATAACTATGATGATGTATATAGAGAGGTTACCCTTAGTAGGGCAAAGGCTAAATGATAAACAAGTAATGAATTGACTAATGTTGTAACTCACCACTCAGATCTACATTCCTTGGTGGAATCAAGTCATGTAATCATCACCTTCAAGGAGAATTTTATTTGATTGATTGAAGTCCTACAAGTGCTAGTACTAATAAAACAAATGACCATAAAACATGAATAAATTTACATAAAAACATGATTGTTGATTGATAAGATTCTTGAAATGAATGAATTTTACTAAAATATTGATAATTCTACTCTTGAATGCTTGACAATAATATTAATTGATTCTCCAAAATTGCTAGCTTTCATTAGGTGTGATTAGGATTTCAAATGTTGACAATTGAAATGGGAAATTCAAATAATAAAATACAAACACTGACATATTCTAAAAATCAAACGCCGATAGTTAAAAATTGAAATTGGAAATTCAAATAAATAAATACCTACACTAACATATTCTAAATGGAGCTATAAAATTAGAAATTAGAATCAAATGTATAAATCAATATGGCAACCCAAAAAACCATCAAACTTATGCTAACAATCCTAATCTACCAATGAAGTATGATAAATGAGATGCAAGAAATATAAAGAGAACAAGAAAACAATATACCTTCAAGAACCTTTATCAATTTATCTCCATTATTCTTCTCAACCTCACTTTCCAAAATAATTATTGTTAATCTCAGAATTTGTTGTGAATAAATCACAATAAGCTCAAGATAATAATAATGGCAAGATTTTGAAGTTCGTGGTTAGACTAGAAAGAGGATAAAGGTTGAATTTATAGAAGATACAAGCTTGATTGATGGTCAAGATTGGAGAGAAGATCATCAAATGAGATCATGGGAAAGAATGGGAAAGTTTCTATTTGATTCAAGAAGAGATAATGATGAATTATCTAATTAAAATGGTGGATAATGGTGCACGTGAAGTTTTTAATTTCACACTTAGTTAACTAAAGAGGTTTCTAAAATCGAGGAAAGTTAATGACTTGGAAAAAATATAGATACTAAAAGGGAGGAAATTTGAAAAATGGAAATATTGAATAAATAAGGTATGTAGAATAAATAAATAAAATATATTTATTTGCACCTATATGAATAATTAAATAAATAAAAATATTTATTTAACTATAGAAGAATTTAGACATTAGTTAATTAAATAAATAAAAATATCTATTCAATTATGAACATTATGGAGATTAAACAATTAAAGATAATCATTTAACCAAAAGTTGTCAACTAATTAAACAATTAAAATTAACCTTAGAGAAAAGTTAGAATAATTAAATAACTAATTATGTGGATACGAAGAAATATGAATTTTAGAAGAAAGAGGTTAATCTAATTAAATAATAAGATTATTTAATTAGTTTAGATGAACATTAGTGGAAAAATGTTGTTGCGGGCCTAGGACAATTTTCAGTGTACATTTTTCCCCTCTTTGAGACAATGTGATTTTTAGCATTGTTTCAAAGAAAAAATAGAAAACAATTGTTCACGACTTTGCCACATGTGCCCTAGAAGGATAGTATGATTCCCCTTGAAAATTTTGGTGAAAATATGTAAAATGAGCCAAATTTATCGGCAAGCCCATTTAATATGCTTAGTTACGTAAATAGTGAAAATTATGTTTGTAGGGTAGTTAGGTCAACATTGATAGTGATAAGATAACACAAATACTACAAACAGTACAAAAAAAGAGTCCATTAGTGCAACCAAGCCCTATATATAGGCTCTTTGTGGCAAATTTCCTCATTTTCTCTCATTAGCTTTTAGAAGTTTTAGAGAGGAGTGAGGGGAAGCATATTTGTAGTGGAGCTATGGCTAGAATTCTAAAGGGTGATCATCGAGCAATGTGAGTGTGGACCTATGGATAACCTACGAGAGCAGGTCCCCTAGTATGTACCCCATCTTTGATTTGTATTTTATCATTTTTCATAGATTTTAGGGCCCAAAAATAGGGCAATAGTTGTGTTGCAGGATTCTATGCCACAACTATAGTCGCTATTGATACAATTTTTGGTGGTGCATTGCAATTGAAAATTTGGGGATGCAATTATGGGATTAGGTGATCCATTTATTTTTAGTGATGTATTTGATTGTGCAAAACATTTATAATTTAGTTACGTAATTGTTTGCATTTGACGCAATTATAATTTTGTGACATAAATATAATTCAGTGACACAATTGTAATTTAGCAGTGTAATTGGAGAATTTGATGCCACAACTGATTGTGCAACATAATTTAGAATTTTAGCAACACATTTGCATGAAATGATGCAACTGTAAAGTTGTGTGATGCAATTGAGTGTCAATTTGGAAAAATTACGTGTCAATAATTTAGGGTTTGAATTAAGTTAATTAGGTTTAGGCAAGGATTGTCACTGACCTAGCATGTTAATTGGATGTAGGTTCCCTTGTTGTCATTGTACAGTCAAGAAAGTTGTACTACCTCACTCATATTATAACATCATCTGGATGAGAGTGAGTGAGTGGTTCTTTATGCCCTAGGATTGCATTACATCATAAGTGTGCCCAAGATTAGGGCTAATCAAGGTCTTATTACTAAACTTGTGGAGAGGTGGTACTTAGAGACTAGCTCATTTCATCTACTGATGGGAGAGGCCACATTGACTCTAGAGAATGTCTGGCATATCATTTGACTTCTAATTCATGGATGGAGAGTTGTATACAAGCCAAATTTGGGGTTTGCATCACTGGTTAGAGTATTTGAGACTGACAATCTTAAGATTGAGGACTACGAGATTTGATGGGACACTCTAATGGACCAATATGAGCATGTGATTGTTTTCATATGCACAATTGTAGTTGATGTGTTAGTTTCAGACATGAGAGGCCATCGATTCCTAGTCAGTAGCGGATAGATCTTGGAGGGCATGTTGACACATGGGATTGTGTATGCTTGGGGGCCCTTTGTGTTGCCGATGTACTTTTGACTGCATAATATGGTGTATAGAGGGTATAGATGAGATTGCTTAATTATATGTGGTCTAATATTGCTATATATTTAGGCTTGGGATCATATTTTTGTGTTTTGATCGATCTTTCATAGAAAGCTTATAGTGGGATTACCCAGATGTGAACTGATATACAACAGTTACATAGACACACCTAGGGGATGTCATGTATTGGAGACATGAGCTAGATCTGATGGGAGAGTTCACTTGGAGATGATATAGATATTTTCAGCCATTGGAGGATGATGATGAACATCTCCCTTACTGTGACAAACTCAGTACTTGATTGGACGCATAGTTCAATCTCAGCACATTATCGACATGCGGCTTGCAAAGAGGGTACTAAGGTAGTTTGGGGAGCGACAGGATGTCCCCATTAGGGAGGCCAAATTTATCAAATCCTCTTAAGAGGTTGGACATTGGGGTGCAATTATTCTCCCAGGGGTGGCTTATTAGGAGTTTTATGAGCTCCAATCAAGATAGTGGGGAGATGGTCTAAGGGTGACAGATGTAGGGGTGGCACATGAGTATGATGCTTTGTTTTCTGGGCACAAGCTGATATTGCTAACAGATCTTCGTGTACCCATTCCTTGAGCCAAATAGGGCTAAGGAAGAAGGGGCAGGTTAAGTGGACAAGAGAGAGGTAGGGGTGTAGACAGAGATGATGGATATGATGAAGGGTGGTGGTGATGGGGGAGAGGGCAGAGTTAGAAGAGGCATCCCAATGATTCCATCAATAAAGATGGTGCCTATTGTAAAGGAGAAGCCAAATGTGGTAATGGCTGAGGGATTACAAGATGTGCCAATTCATGAGGGGGATGTTGGGGCTATGAGGGGAGGTGTGCCAAATCCATCTCAGGTGTATATTGCTACCTTTTAGGAACACATATAGGCACTACAAGTTCAAGTGACTAAACTTATGGGAGAGAGATGTTGTGGTTATTAGAACTTGGAGGGTAAAGCAGGCATATGTTAGCTTCATTAAGACTTGCAATGGGTTGGTGGTAGTTTAAAATGAAAAACATATCAGATTGGAAAGGAGACCAGGTATTATAGGGACTTATATGAGGGTGTGGTGCCACCATCCCAGAGGGCAACAACCTATATGAGTAGCAGGTCTTAGAGTAGGTCTCATTCTAGGAGGATTATTAGCACCGAAAAAGTAGAGGGTCCGATGAGACCAACCCAGCCACCATTGAGAGCACAGATAGAGCAGGGGCGGGCATGGCCATTTTTATTTGGTTATAGCTAGAAAATCCATCCATAAGTCTCATCCAATTGTTAGATCTACTATGATATCAATATTTGGTAAGAGGAAATAATTGTTATGGCTTGCTTTGTTTAGATCCTTGAAATCAATATATATTGGATTCCCCCAATTGGTTTGGTAACTAGTACTAGATTTGATATCTATTTCACATAGTCTATAGTTCTGATAAAGCCAACATCTAACAACTTTTCCAATTTAACTTTTACCAATAAAGCAATTTGAGGGTGCATTTCCCTTAATTTTTGCCTCACAGGCTTTGCGCCCGAATAGAGAGGTAAGCGATAAAGGACTAGTTCAAGATCCAACCCAGGCATGTCAGCATAAGACCAAGAAAAATTGACTTTTCCTTCTAAGAAAAGTTGATGAAATCCTCCCTCTCTATTTTTGTTAAGGAAGCTACAAAGTGTATGATCCTTGCACTATCAGCTTTATTGATATTAATTTCTTCTAATTTCTCTACCAAAATTGGATATCTCCCTTGAGTTGTGGGGAGCATATCCAACCTTCCATCCTTAGGAACCTTAGAGAGGTTTTCACCCTCAAATGTGTCCTTTATTTTTAATTTTTCTTGGTCTAAGGGCACCTTTTAGTTTTCACCTAGAGACCTATTATTTTTTATTTTTTCATTTTTATGACTGGAAGGTGGAGTAGACTTACCAAAGTAAGCAACAATGTCAATATTCATGGTAAACCCAACTTTATGATCATAATGGGGTATACCCTCTCAAAGTTCCATGAACTCAACTATAGCTTCATAGTTTTCAAAAGTATCCAAGCTTGGTGGTCCTTGTTGATCCCAATCTACAAGCCATGGGTGGATTAAGGGTAAGTTACCATTGGTATTTGCAAAGGTTAAGGAAAAAGTAGATATGGTAAGAACTGAGGAATCTTCAAGATCCCAAAAGGTTTTGATCTAGGCCTTCTGATCAGTATGCTTGTTCTCACATGGGTGGGTCTTAGTACTATCCCTAGATGCCTCGACATCATCAAAAACGTTAACGTCCTCACTCGAAAGTAACTTAGTAGTATGAGAATCAAATCTTAATGGTTGATACCCAAGTCCTTTGTTTTTAGGTAGGTTTTTAAGTTGAATAGGTTTTGTCATTCCTTACTTTTGTAGTCCTAAGCCACTATAGCCATTATAAACCACATAAACCTCGTAGACCAATTACAAAGGGACTATTACCCACTCCACATCTTTTATCTAGAACTGAGTGTACCTTAAAAACACTCTTAAAATTGGAATTCATCAAACTTCCTCTATGCAAGAAAGAAGAGACACTCACTGCAAGAAAAAATACATCATTTTTTTGCATATTATAGATTATTTGGTCATACTACTGATGAATGTTGTACTTGATAGAACACATTGGATAAACTTGATCCTTGTAAAGATGAATTTGATAAGATGATATAATAAATAGCTATCTCTTTTCTCCTTGCTATGTGGTAGTTGTAGCATCATCAAATACTCATTATCATGCATAGGGGCACAAGATGTTTTTGTGTAATCATACTCTATCATTAAGGAGAAATGCAATACAATCCATGTAGGCTCATTTTTTCCCTTACACTTAGAGGAAAGAGAAGTTAGCCTAATAAAAGGTGTATTCCCTTAAACAAGGGATCCTTTACCTCTTCATTATCCCCTTAAAATATTAGTGTAGCAAGTACACTAACATTTTCAGGAGGCACGGTACCCAGTGTATTACAATTATCAAATAAAATGGTCCCTTTTAGTTGTGATATTATACATCCTCTAAAGGTGTGGACTTGTTTATCACTTTATGTTGTCTTTAGTAGTAATATCATATATATTTTCACTAAAGTATGGCCCCCTCAATCTGTGTTAGTGTCTCCTTTATGGTGGTATTTGACATGATACCTCTTTAAGGTGTGACTTTTCATGTCATGTTATGTCTCTTTAGTGGTAGTATTATGCTTGATACCCCTTAATGTGTGGCCCTTCATTCCATGATTTTTCCTCCTTTAGTGGTTGTTTCATGTGTCATACTACCTAAAGTGTGACCTCTCATGCATTGAGTAATTCCCTTTGAAATATAATAATTTTATTTGCACACACACTTTGTGGTGGTGGTATTCATAATGCCCCCTGAGGCATGACTCTTTTTATTTTTATCCCATGTGATGTTAAACCCTTGTGCAATCCTTGAGGTAATTTTGATTTGTCATGAAGTAAAACTTTTTGAAGCCCCTAAGATGATTTTTCATCCCTTATGACGTTAAACAGTGCTTGTAACATTAAACCTTTATACACTCCCTGAGGCATGATTTATAAAATATTCAATGGATTTGGTATAATGTAGCTTGCTAATTCATAAACTTGAACACCTTTTTATATGGCCACCTAATATAACACAACTTGATTTACAGTGGATCCATGTGTTTCATTAGATACCTAGCATAATTCAACTTGTTAGCCTTGTGGAACCCATCATATTGTATGGATACCTAGCATAACACAACTTGCTAGCAAGTGGATCTATATATAGCCCATGAGTGACTTAGCATAACACAACTTGGTAGTCCTCATGAGAATATTCTCTTTTCTTACACCATATTTGAGAGATGATATTAGGAATTTTAGAAAAGTCTAAAAATTGAGGTCTTTTTACCTTACCAATTTGAATCCTTTAGTACTAACCTTGTGTTTTTTATTATTGTATGCTTTTATTTTTTATTATGTTTTGTGTTTGTATTGTGTTTTTTGCATTATGTTATGTTATGTATGGTATCTTCATCATGCATGCTTTGTGTTGACATGTTACATTTCACTTCACATGTGTGTTTCTTTGTCCTTGTGTTTTCATGCCATAGGATCTTGAATCTTGGGGGCTAGCGAATCTCCTAGATCTAATGTCATCCTACTCTTTAATATTTGGATAGTTGAACCTCTCTTGACATATTCTTAATTTAGTGTGATTCTGAGTAGACGTTCATACTCTCACAAAAATGGGGGCTAAATGTAGTGTCAAAAATTGTCACCCTTGACAATTTCACATTAGGTTGAGCTCCCCTATATGTGTGTGGACCTAGTTGTGCATTAATTGCCAATTTTATATAAGCATCTTTGGAAAATCAAACTATGCATTTAATATTTTCCTCGGACACTTGATCCCTAAAAAGCAAGAATTTTTTCTAGGGTGCACTATGCCTATAACATCCCCATAGTTTACCCTATTGATTTCACCTAAGTTTTAACTCAAAATGTGAAAAGATCAAGCTCACAAATACATGGAAACATAATTTTGATTTTCAATAACTCATTTGCACATTTGAAATAAACCCATTCTAAATTGCATTGCCTACATAAAATAACATTACATAATCCTAAGTAATGAATTCATCTTTCATATACATTTTCCAAATAGGTTCAAGACCATAATTACAAATCATAGCTTACAGGAGCTTAATGGTACAAGAGTACAATGGTCAAGTTGTCCACTTATGGAACACATATCTTCATCTTATTCTATTTCACAAGCTTCACCTACCAACTGCATGAGGGAGAGCATCACCCAAGTGCTTTTCCACCAACCACAATTATAATGCAGTCCTACACACATCTTCCTAACTGGTAAGATGGCCCTACCCTTCAATGAAGAGTTTGGTATGGAAACCCTCTAGTATAATGTGTATCTGAGCATGGTGTTATGTCCTACATAACTAGTCTTTCCATACACTGAATACCAGCCTAACATGCATGACACTCCCTACGAGCTATGAAATCTTGGCTGACAGTGAACTGACAAAGTGTATGCAGTGGTCTCTACACTTACTCTGGGCAAATATTTATCATATATATACAATCACTCAATACTTTAAGCATAGTCATATGTTCACCCACCCCTTTGCTCGACTTGGAAACTCTATTAACCATAAATAACTCTTGACTAGGTTTGACCTAAATATAATATAACAAGATTTTATTCCAAAAAGAGATAATACACTTATATTGATCTAATTGACTGGTTGGATTTAACCCAACCTCTTGAATACCCTATTACACATTCGTAACATTCAAGGGACTGGCAACTACATCTTATTCAAGTTGTTTCTTTTAATCATGGGAGTAATGACTCTCCTAGTTCATAACTAAATAGTATTGATGACACCATGTCACTGACTGGACACACTTGGTCTCAATCTAAGGCACTCTCAATATGTTAATGTATATAATAATTCAGAATTAACTTGATTTAAATATTGTTTCCTCATATTAGGTTTCAAAATCTTTGTTGTCATACCTAATATGGATCCGTCCTTCTAGAATGCCATAACCAATCTGGTTATTCTTGACATTAAATTTCATATAAAATCTCATGTTCATAGTAATTTCTGATAATAGTAAATCAGCATAATAAGCTATTCAACCTCTAGTAAATTCAACTAAGAACATTTTGACTATCCTCCAATTTTCTCATGGTTCTTTCCAAGTTATCCTTTGCATCATTTTTAGAAGGTTCCTATGTTTGTATGTACACAAACCATCATAAATCCTTTCTTTCAATATGGTTCATATATTCACATTTTTGAAACATATGTTAAGATCATATCTAATATGGAGGAAATTTTTCACTTGAGAGGATTCTATGCTTCTACACCTTAAATTCTCCCTATATTACAATTTTGGGTTGTCGAGATGTAAAGTCCTTTCCTTAAAGATCAGTATACCATGAATAGGTATAAATTCTTGGTCAAGTATAAGATAATACCATGTAAAAAGGTAATTAGAACATTTATATTTCCAATACATTTTTCAACCCTATTGTTACATTTCAACATAAGCATAATCAAGTGTACACCCTAACCCTAGTGAATAAACTACCTCCCAACCTTTCAAGTAAATATGATCATCCAAGAACTTAGGTTCTCCGCTCATGGTTAACTACCATCATAGGTTTACATAACCTCATACCTTAACAATGATAACATATTACTTCTAAAATGATATCAATCCCTTTTCATTACTAACATCATAACTTATGCAAGCATATATGTAACATACTATAAGCTAGATATCATCATAATACCTTCTAGATAGCTTCACTTAGCTTATATCAATCAAACATTAAAATCATGGTAGCAATCTATTATGCTAATAAGATACTTTAATCCATCTACAATATATAAATATATTGTAGAGCTATATGCATAATCTCTATTCCAAAGCTATAATAAACAATTTAAACAAGGTCTAGTCCAAAGCTATAATAAAAAAACAATAATTTGTACAAGCATTTACAACCAATAGCAAAACATAGTATCCAAATAGAAAAGAGTAATGATTAAGAATAACTAAGTATGACAACAAAATATAGCTTCCAATGACGAACCGACAGCTCTATGCTCAATGACAAAGACTCTACTTGCTTCCTTCTCCAAACTCAGCTTACCTCCAATCTAATCCAATAATCTATGCTCTCAACCTTAAAAACAATCTGCTGTCACTCAAAATAATATTGCTCTCAAACTCTCAAGGAAATACTCTCAAACTCTCACAAAGCTCTCACAGAAAATAATACAGCAAAGAGCTCTCCAAAAGAAAAAAGAAAAAAAAAAACTAAGAGGTTGTATTCTATTTATAAAAAATAATGAGAAAACTAATTCTATAGAACAGCTACCTCCTTTGCCACCTTACTCTTTCTATTGCTAACTCTCTAATTGAAAGCAAGAACTCAAAACCAATTCTAAAACTCTGTTGGTCGACTAAGCAAGTTGCGCACAACATGGTAGCAAAGAAAATCAATTATTTGACACATACGAAGTCCAAAGTGAAGGAAGTATCCAACTCTTGGCTATGTCACCTAAAATCAGTTAACACATGGTTATTTACCAAGTCAAAACTCATCACAACAAGGTTGCACAGTTATACATTGGTTTCCTTTTTGCTCTCAAAATCCTATTGCAGCTTTTTCCTTCCAGTTTACTTGCTTATGGCGCCTATATTGGAGGCTACGATTTGTCACAATATTTATATTTCAAATGCATTTCAAATAGCAACAAACTTCCTATGCCACCTTGCCAGTTACGTTGCCTTTGACTTATTCCAACACTTATTTTCTCAGCCTCATGCTTGGCACATAATATGCATACTTTACACAAAATTCACTTGCTAATTAAATGTGAAAGCATTGCCTCTTTATATCGCATTATATCATGTGTGATACTTCATATTTTACTTTGCTTATTCCATCGCATTATTACATGCGTGTGGTATCTCATTATAATATTCAATGTGTATATATATATATATTTGTCCATTCGATTATGCATATGTATGGCGTATCCAAGTATGAGTATACATAGGTATTTCTACCTATGTATGCTCACACGCACATACAATACTCATATACATGAGTTATCGTATATATACATATATACATTTAATGTATAGACATCCATTTATATATATTTAAAAACACAAAGTATATCTTATACTCAATACAAGGATTTAACATTATGACTCAAATCAACTAAGCAATTACAAAGAATCATAGACAATCACCCAATTATTCCTATCAGCATAAAAATCTAAAACCAAGGTTTGCTTACCGACTCATAGCCCCCAAATGACTCGACAAAGCTTGTCCAACCTAGGCCGTGAGTGTGTGCATTAACTCAGGTAGGTACATTAGTGGTTTCAATACTAAATTACTCTCTTGGGTGATACTCTCCCTCTCCTTACTGGAGAGCTTGATTCTTTGCCGCATCCAACTTAGTGCATCATGAACATAGTTAGCCAATAACATGAAAATCATATTCATCATATATCATTTGCATCATTAAAACATTAAAAAGAAATCATGATGCATATTCTTATAGCTCATTCATTCATTAAATATATTAAAGTCATAATCTTGCATTTAAAATCATATTTACTCATAAAGGTAAAAGTAATTTGGTAACTTCAAAAGGGGGTGTAACAGTGCCCTAGACCAACATTTTTGGCTCCAAATTTCAATATGTTGGTGTCAATAGTTTATTATTTGATTTTCCAATTTCAATTGTCTATTATCCTATTTGATTTTCAAGAAATTAGAAGAATTGCATATAAACACAAAGTATTTTCACCATTTTAATCCTAACAAGAACTAAAAAAATTATTTGAACAAAGTTAAGATTCTAAGAGCACTGAAGAGCAAAATTATTAAGATTATTGCATAATTTCAACATTCAATCATCATGTAATTTGATATGTAAGTTTTTGTTCATATTTGTATGCATTTTGCTTATGTGTAATAACACTTGTAGGTGATCCAATCAATTCAATTTAAGAAACAACTGATCCTTGAAGGTGATGAGTGTGGCTTTAATCCATAAGGATATCAGATCTAAGTGGCGAGTTGCAACAAGGTTGTCAATTCATTACTTGTTCTTAAATTAGCCTCAATCCAACTAAGAATACACTCTCTTTTAACATAATTTTCTATTGTAGAAGTATAAATCTCAAGACAAGGATTGACTTAGGAAAGCCCCCATATAGAACAACCCTTCCTCTCCTTTTATGTGTGCAAGTTATAGATCTGAAGTGAGTTAAAGGAATATTGAAAGATATTTGTTTATTCATTAATCAAAATCCTACAACTTGACAAGTCAGAAAATTTCCATTTTATCACTAACAGATGAAGTTTCTACAACAATACTAGGAAGGAAAAAGCTACAGATTGGTGACCTCAGGCTTGTACTTTTAGATCTGGTAGAAAAGATAGTCCAAGGTTCACTGCATCTATGACCTGTAAAATCAAGCTCAAATTTCTATCTCAAGTGCATCTGTGTCTACCCTTTGCATTTTTGGAATCCACTTTTGTTTGTCTGCATTCAGTTTATCAAAACCATAACTTACTCCATTTTCATAGTTTGCATAAGTAGCCCATTACAACATTAAAATTGGTTAATTAGCAATCATAATAAAAATCCCTCACACACATCAAATCATAGGCCCCCTCACAAAAGGATTAGAACCCTGATCTTCCATTCTAACTCTTCTTATTAGGATTTGTAGTCAAGCAGATTTGAGATCATTTCTAATCCTTCAATTGAAAGAGTATGGTATATACCCTAGTGTTGAGTTAAATGACACCGAGAGTAAACCTGCCTTAACTATTGATTGTTTTAAAATATTTATACAAATACTTCGTGATTTGATTCCTCACCACCAATAAAGCATCGGTTAGTTCGTAATTATTCATAAAACAAAATTAAGAAAAGTAATGACCAACCGTGAATGTAAAACAACAACAACAAAGTAAACCAGAAAGAACACATAAGAACAATGAGGCACAATATTTTTTCTGAGTGAAAAAGCCTCCTGGGGTATAAAAACCACTCCCTAAATGACTTCCAAGCTTAATCTTTTAATCAACTATTCACAATGCCTTATAGGCTATTTTGAGCACCCACTCAAGGAGCACCAACCCCTCATTTAGAGATATCTATCTCAAGGAGTTCCAACCCCTCAGCTTTCATTTCTCTCACAATAGTGATGATTCGTGAGGATTTGCTTAGCTAAGCACATATTCCTCTCATCTACAAAATAATAATTCCTTTTAAAGATCTTAATAATTTAATCTCAAAATACTACGTAGAAAAGAAATTTACAATCTCTGCATTTTTTTATTCAAATTTTTATTGCAGAGTTTCATCATACATTTTCATATAGTCAAAGAATGATATTCTTTTGAATTACAACAGTAGCCAAACAGAAAACTAAGTTTTATGCTTCTTTAAATAAATGCCAGAAAAGTAACAGTCATCAGAAGTAACAGCAGAACAACCAACCAAAACAAGAGTCATTTCATCTAGCTTCTGAAACTTGTGAGATTGCTTCTTCAGACAAAACTATAACTCCCATGGCTCCATCAACCATTGTCGAGCATCCAACCAGAGAGGCGCACCAAACAAACCTTCCATAGACCTCTGTAGAAACAGTTACAGTCAGCAACAATAGAAACATAAACATTCATGATGGCGGCTAGGCTAGGGTTCAATACCCAGCTTAAGAGAATAAACTCAAAAAGTTTTCCCTAATCTTTTTAATACAATCAATGACACGTTATGTCGTAGGCAACTCTAACATTTCCAGATGCTTTCGCCAAGATTCACCAGAGTTGGGAAGAACACATGTAGAATACAATAGGCTACACTGATGGTCTTCCTTAGTATATCATTCTTTCGCTGAGACATGAGGAAACTTCTTACTGAGATGCCCTTTTGGTTTCATTCACAATCGCTGTAACACACAACTTTCGGGGAGACCTCTTGGAGAACAAACTTTGTCATTCCAAAAGACATTCAATACACATTGTTGTCGTGATAAATGGTTTTTCTTACCGATGAGCCTTCTACCTTGTTTTAACACTGTCGCTGTAACCTAATGCTGTCAGGAAGATGTTTCATAGAATACATTAAGTTTCACCGAAGGACTTTATTCACTCTGAGTCGCTAAGACTTTACCAACCTTTCGCCAAAATTCTTTCATTCGCCTTCGCCATGACTTTCCACAGTCGAAGAGATATTATATCAAACACAATATGTTTCACCGAGAGCCCTTAATATTTTCCATCGACGAAACCTACAGGGTTCGTTATGACTTTATACCGAAGAAAATAAACTTTTGCCGATAAGACTTTTTTGAATACGGTTAGTAAGACAATATGTCCTCAAAGAGACCATATGCTGATTACAACACTTCCGTTATGACATCATGCCGAAAACTTAAGCTCTTGCCGATAGACTTCCTTCCACCACCGGTCGGTGTGACATAACAAAATCGCTATGACATTTCAACAAAGCCACTACCTTTGCCAATAGACTTCCATTCAGAAGCGGGTCGGGGAGACACAAGGGAATCACTAAGACCTTATCCCGAGAACCCTAAATTTTTCTGATATGCATCCATTCACCATCGGTCGATGTAACATTGCAATCTCGCTGTGACATCATACCGATGGGATAACTTATGTTGATATGATTCTTTCTTGTGCCGGTCGATGTAACAAACCAAAATCACTGAGACCACATACCGATAGATTTAACTTATGCCGATATAACTACTGTTGCTGGGACAATGAAAAAGTCACGCCGAAACCTGCCTGAAAGAAAAAAAATTAAATCGTTAAGACATCAGAAATGTCTTGCCGATAGGCAACTTAAACATTTTAAAGAGGATCGGGGAGACCCTGCCAAACTCATGCCGATATGTGTAGGCCTATGATATGCAAAGAGAGCCATCCTGACAAAGAAACCAACTTACAAGCTTTGTCAGTCACAGAAATAGTATTCGTAGCTTAAACCAGAATTCTCATCACTATGAAATTAAAGCATAACAAATAACTTTTTGTAATAGCCAAGAGACATCAAAGAAGTGCCATTGTAAAACATAAGGACTAGAGATTTTGTCATCAAGGACAAACCATGAACACAACTGAGATCCAACAAACTCCCCCTTTGTCCTTGATGGCAAAACACAAATGACTCTCCCCCTTTTTGCCTCAAAGACAAAGAGTAGAAGAGAAGATCATGCATTGCCATGAAACACAACTGAGAAGCCAACCAAAACATAATGAGAAACAGTTGCAAAAGAAAAGTAGTGCAGCACCCAAGATTGTAGGAGAGTTGTAAGTGAATAAAAAATATGTAACTTGCTCCCCCTAAGCAGTATCTTGGAGATTCAGTAAAGTAATGATTGAGAGATAACTCCCAATCGAAGTCTCAGCCTTTCAAATAGCTCTTTTGCTAAGGGATTAGTAAAAATGGTAGCCACCTGATCTTGAGATCCAACAAACTGTAAGCAGACTTCATTAGCCAAAACCTTTTCTCGCAGAAAATGAAACTTAATAGCAATATGTTTAGTTCGAGAGTGCATAATAGTATTTTTGTATATATTTATCGCACTAGTGTTATCACAAAGAATAGAAATAGGTTTAGGAGCATTTATACCCATATCAGATAGAGTTTGACTCATCCAAAGAACTTGTGTACAACATGAAGTGGCAGCAATGTATTATGCTTCAACAGTAGAAAGAGATACAGATACTTGTTTCTTGTTGTGCTATGCCACTAAACGATCACCAAGAAAGAATGCAGCACCACTGGTGCTTTTCCTATCATCCAAACAACCAGCCCAGTCAGCATCAGTATAAGCAATCAAAGAAAAATCATTGCTCCTAGGATACCAAAGACCATAATCACGAGTGCCCTGAATGTATCTAAAGATCCGTTTAACAGCAGTAACATGAGATTCTTTAGGTGATGCCAGAAAACGTGCAACAGTGCAAACCGCCTACATAATGTCAGGTCTAGAGGCAGTTAAATATAAGAGACTGTCGATCATTGATCTGTATTCTGTTTGATTTGAATCAGGAGAATCATCAATTTTAGTAAGTTTGCATCCAGTAGCCATTGGAGTGCTAACAGGATGACATTCATCCATTTTAAATTTCGTAAGCATCTCTCTAGCATATTTGGATTGAGATAGAAATATTCTAGTCTCACATTGAGAGATTTGAAGACCCAAAAAGAAATTTAATTCTCCTAACATTGACATTTCAAACTCAGATTCCATTAACTGAGAGAACTTTTTACTCATAGTGACATTATTGCAGCCAAAGATAGTATCATCAACGTAAATTTCAACAACTAAAATATCTGAACCTTCAGTTTTAACATAAAGATTACTGTCTACACCTCCACTAACAAAGCCATTAGAAATTAAATGACTGTCCAGCCTAGAGTACCAAACTCTAGGTGCTTGTTTTAGGCCATAGAGATCCTTTTTCAACTTGTAGACATGGTTAGGATTATCTTTGCATATAAATCCTTCAGGCTGTTCAACATGGACCTCTTCATCTAAATAGCCATTCAAAAAGGAAGTTTTGACATCCATTTGATAAACAGTAAATTTTTTGTAAACAAAATAAGCCAAGAATATTCTGATGGATTCTAATCTAGCCACGAGTGCAAAGGTTTCACCGAAATCAATACCTTCTTGTTGAGCATAGCCTTTGCAGACAAATCTTGCTTTGTTGCGAATAACATTACCATTTTCATTCACCTTGTTTCTATATATCCATTTGCCTCCAATGACATTCTTGTCATCTGGTCTTGAGACTAACTCCCAAGTCTAATTTTTCTCAATCTGATCAATTTCTTCCTGCATAGCATTAAGCCAACATGAGTCTGTGAGAGCTTCATTAAATTTTTTAGGCTCAAACTGAGTAACTAAACAAAAAGCAACTTGTGCCTTTTCATTAGATTCAGCAGCTTTTCTTCTAGTTTGAACTCCTGCATATTTATCCCCAATAATCTGATCTTTGGGGTGATAAATGGCTAGAGTTTTTGAAGGAGCTTTTGCTGCAACCTTTTCAGGACTTTCTTTTTCAGTTTTAGGGCTTGCTGATTCAGCAACAAACTTTGCTGTTTCAGCTCCTTCTGAAATTATTTCAAATTCAAGTTCTTCTTCCTCATTATCCTGCAAAGATTCAGCAATCAAATGTGGTCTTTCATCAAATTTGACATTAACAACTTCAACAATCTTGTTAAGCCTTTTGTTAAGGCATTTATAAGCTTTGTTGTGAGTTGAGTATCCCAAAAAGATACCCTCATCACTCTTTGATTGAAAGCTCCAAAAGGTTATCATCATCTTTCTTGATAAAACACTTACTTCCAAAAATTTTAAAGTATTTGACAAAGGCAGTTTTTCCATACCATAGTTCATAAGGGGTGTGTTTAGATTTCACCCTAAGCTGCACTCTATTCAAAATGTATACAGCTGTATGAACAGCTTCTTTCCAATACATATAGGACAACTTAGCTTCATCTAGCATGGTTCTAGCCATTTCTTTAATAGTTCTATTCTTGTGTTCAACTACCCCATTTTGTTGAGGTGTTTTAGTTGCAGCATACTGTCTTTTAATACCATGTTGTTCACAGTAATCAATAAACTCTTGAGAGGTGAACTCACCTCCTTTGTTTGATTGAAGGCATTTAAGTTTCAGATCAGATTTCTTTTCAACCATTTTGCTAAAGATTTTGAACCTTTCAAAGGCTTCTGATTTGTGCTTAAGAAATGTGACCCATATCATTCTAGTATAATCATCCACAAACAACATAAAGTACCTTTCACCATTAATAGACCTTGTTCTGGTTGGTCCACATAAATCAGTATGCACAAGTTGTAAAGGTTTTGAAGAAGAATGTTCTTTTGACTTGAAGCTGATTTTAGTTTGTTTACCACTTAAGCATTCTTTGCACACAGAGTTTTTTGGCTTGCTAAGAACTGGTAGACCTCTAACATTCTGATTTTTACTAATTCTAACCAGATTTTCAAAGTTTATGTGTCATAATCTTTTATGCCATAACCAATTCTCTTCAATTTGGCCCATTAGACACATACCTTGAATATTGTCATTGCAAGATGAGTCAAGGAGATTGTACACATTTCCTTTTGTCCTCCTTCCAGCTGCAACAACCTTTCCAAGCTTGTTCTTAATCTCACATCCCTGCAAATTAAAAAGAACATGATAACCACTATCACAGATTTGACTAACACTTAGAAGATTGTGCTTGAGACCTTCCACATAGTACACATTATAGATAGGAGTGTCTTCATTCAGAAGAAGTGAACCTCTACCTTTAATTTGAATACCAGAGTTATCACCAAACTTAACATATCCACCTACATAATCTTCAAGTTTTATGAACTTGTCCTTGTCGCCAGTCATATGGTTAGAACATCCACTGTCCAGGACCCATAAGTCCTTTTCTTTGAATGAAAATTAGTTTGAACCAACATAGTTTGTTCAATGTTGTTGAGAGTCTTAGGTTTCCAAATCTTTTTAGTTTTCTATTGTTTAGAATGCAGATCAGTTCTGCACTATTTGGCAGAATGTCCTAGAGTATTGCATTTAAAACATCTGATTTATCTAACAAAACCATCATGTTGTCTAAGACCAAACCTGGGTATTCTAGAATTCATAAGCCTACAAGAGCTCACCTTATGACCAAATTTGTTGCAGAAAAAGCAATAACCATAGAAAAAAGAATTGAAATTGTATGAAGGTCTATTACCTCTAAAAAACTTAGCATGATCCTTACCAGATTCTGAGTGATTTGAACCTGAATTTTTGACTTCAGAAGAGGGGTTTTGTTTTGCTTTGTCAGTTGAGCATTCACCCTTTTCAAAACCAACACCAGATTTATCTTTATACACCTTTTGTTTGCTGAGCATCTCATTCAGTTTTAGAGTGCTTTCATATTTTTCAATTTCCTTCCTAAGAAGGACTACTTGTTCCAGTTTTTGAATTTCATGATCTTTGTAGCTTACAGTCTCTCTAAGACAGACTTCAGCTCTTTTAGCTTCTTCAAGCTGAGTTTTCAGAGAGATCAATTCTTGATCTGGTTTATGTTCTTGAGTAAGAACTTGTTTTTTGAGTTTTCTGACCTCTTGAAGAGCACATTTCAGCTCACTTTCAAGGTCTACTTCACCTTCTTCAGTGTCAATGGTGTTAGAATCATTTTGTTGAGTAATTTCAGCCATGAACAAAGTTTCAACTTCATCAGCTGATGAATCTTCAGACTCAATATCAGATTCATCCTTACTAAACAGACTTTTCTTCTTTTTAAAATTGAAGTTTCGTTTAGGTTTGAAGGCCTTCTTCTGTAGCTTTCATATTTTAGTTGTCTCTACTGTCATAGATTTGATCATCATAGGGACACTTTGCAGCAAGTGACCTATTTTTCCATAGTTAAAAAATTACTTAAAGGGAAGTTTTCCCTTGTATTTTCCCATCCCTTTAAATCTTCTAACAAAATGGGATTCCTTAAAAATCGTAAAACTCGATTCACTAACTTCAACTTTTCTTTCTTTTCGTTAAAAGTGCCATTTTCCTCATGAATTAATTCTATAGTTCTCATTCTTGTGGCGTAGTATTCCTTTTATGTGTCAAGCTCCATGTAAGTTGATCAAAGTGTTTCTTTTCTTTTTAGGGTCGAACCTTAGATTCAATTCTAGAGGTAAGGTTCTATCAACCTTTGTGACAAATATCAAATTCACAATGCTTGACCTAGACCTTCTACTGTATCATTGACAACTTCATCAACTCTTAGGAAATATTTAGCCACTTTCTCATCATCCTTCATTTTCAACTCCTCAAACTGATGTTTGAGAGTAATTATTTTTGACAGTTTGACTTTCTCATTCCATTGATATATAGTTTTAAGTTTTTACTAGATTCCATGAGCAGATTTGCAATGCATGACTTTAATGAACACATCTTTAGTTAATCCACACAAGATGGAATGCTTAGCTCTGGCATTTGTTTCATACTTCTTTTTCTCAGCAGCATTAGTGGGAATAGTGGCTAGTACATTGTAATCTTCTAAAACAATGCACCAAACATCAACATCAAAAGAAACAAGAAAAGCTTCCATTCTTATTCTCCAGAACACATAATTTGTTCCATCAAATAACAGAGCTCTGGTTATAGAGGCACCTTCTTGAGAATGTGCCATTAAAAACAAACTCCAAGACCAAGATCAATCCAAGGTAATTAAACCAATCAGAGGACCCTATGCTCTAATACCAATTTTGGAGTTAAAATGACACTAAGAGGGGGGGTGAATTAGTGTCTTAACTATTTGACTAGTTTTTTAAAATATTTAAACACACATTTCAGATTTGATCTCAATTTCATTTTGATTAAAGCATTCATGAGTTGAGCGTAATCATTCATAAACAAAATTGAGAAAAATAATGACTCAACTGTGAACAGAAACAACAACAGCAAATTAAACCAGAGAGAACACAGAAGAACAAAGAGGCACAATATTTTTCCGAGTGGAAAACCATCCTAGAGTATAGAAACCACTCCCTAAATGCCTTCCAGGATTAATCTTTTAATCAACTGTTCACAATGCCTTATAGGCTATTTTGAGCACCCACTCAAGGAGCACCAACCCCTTGTTTAGAGATATCTATCTCAAGCAGTACCAACCCCTTAGTTTACTTTTTGAACAATAGTGATGATTCAGAGGATTTCTCTATTTTCAGTTAAGCACATGTCTCTCTATTTTTTTGTCTACGGAATACCTTAAAGATTCAATTCTTGAATCCCTAAAATACTGCATAGAAAAGAAATTTACAATCTCTGCATTTTTATTTAGATTTTTATTACAAAGTTTCATCATACATTTTCATATAGTCAAAGAATGATATTCTTTTTGAGTTACAATAACAGCCAAATAGAAAACTAAGTTTTTTGCTTCTTTAAAGAAACACTAGAAAAGTAACAGTCATCAGAAGTAACAACAGAATAACCAACCAAAACAGGAGTCATTTCACCCAGCTTCTGATGCTTGTGAGATTATTTCTCAAACAAATCTATAACACCCATGGCTCCATCAACCACTATAGAGCATCCAGCCAGAGAGGCACATCAAACAAACCTTCCATAGACCTTTGTAGAAACCATTATAGTCAGCAACAACAAAAACATAAACATTCATGATGGTAGCTAGGCTAGGGTTCGATACCCAACTAAGAGAATACACTCAAAATGTTTGCCCTAAGTGACTTTCTTGTCAAACGAAGACACATTATGCTGCCTAACATTGTCAGACAACATTATGGTTGTCGCTTTTGCCAAAGTTCACTAGAGTCAGAGAGAATTCATACTGAAAACAACATGCTACATTGAGAGCCAAAAGTTATTTTCTTTCCAATCGCTGAGACTCGGTGAAGTTGGGAAGACCTCTCATAGAGAATTCAGTGTCTTACCAAAAGACCACGTGATTAATCCTATAGCTGTGACAAATTGCTTTCGAGGAGACCTCATATAGACTTCATAATGTTTCATTGAGAGTCACTTTGATACACATTGTCGCCATGACAATTCAAAACCTATGCCAAAGGCCTTTGCCATTTCCAAGTCACCGTGACAATACAAAGTCAGGGAGATGTTATATAGACTACCCCTTGTTTTGCTGAAACATACTGAGCTCACCCTAGATCGCCAAGAGAATTCACTTCTCATACCAATAGAGACCATTTGTATTCCATTGGTGAGACATACAATGTCGAGGAGACCTCTTGGAGTAAAGCTTTGACATACCGAAAGAACTTTATACATTGAGTCGCTAAGACCTCCCTTCAAATATCACTAGCTCTTATCAAAAAGTATCCATCCACCAAGGTCGGTGTAACTTTACACATTCGATATAACATTTCACCAAACTAGTAACCTTATGCTGATAAGACATTCTACGCAACATTCAGTGACACATAAAATCTTCGGAGGGACAATATACCAAATGCATTATGTTTGGCTGAAGAAAACTCCATAATCATAAGGCGGTGAGACAATATGATTTCGCTATGACCTCAACCCGACAACCAAACTCATGCCATTATAGTTAATTTGGAGTGGGTCAGTGACTTAAAGAAATCGATAAGACCTTATCTCGATGGTATAGAAAATGCTGATATGATCTTTCTATTGTCGCCATAACACAAAGAGAAGTCTTGCTGACTATAGCTTGAAAGTTAGATACAGTCGCCATGACATCTGAAATGTCTTTCCGATAGGCAATTCAGACATTTCAAAGTGGATCGGGGAGACCCTGCTATACTCATGCCGATATGTATAAGCCTGAAATGCAAAGAGAACCATCTTGACAAAGAAACCATCTTTCAAACTCTGTCAGTTAAAGAAATAGCATTCATAGCATGAACCAGAATTCTTATCATCATCATGAAATTGAAACATTAACAAATAACTTTTTGTAATAGCCAAGAGACATCAAAGAAGTACCATTGTAAATCATAAGGATCAGAGATTTTGTCATCAAGGTCAAACCATAAACACAACTAAGATCCAACAACAGTGCTATCACTCAATTAAGAGGCTATATTCTCGCTCTGCACTAACCCACTAACAATGTTGCTTGGTTTCAAGGTTTTCCCCAAAGCTTGGTTTGCAAGACGTGCCGACTCTTCATGTCCATTATCAATATGCGGGTTTGCAGCTTGCCAAATAGTTCTTGCCTCTCTGAAATATGCCTTGAATGGAGCATAAATGCTAACATCCAATGGTTGCAGCTTGTGATTGGTATGAGCAGGCAGCGTTAGCAGGTCTATTCCTAATTTTTGTGATTGTTCAATGGTCTTGAAAGCCACGTGGCTGCCATGACCGTCAAAAATGAGAAGGGCCCTATTTTTTTATGAAACCCCATCGGGGATATTAGCTGCAAAATGGTCTAACCATTTGAGAAGTATTTCCTTTGTCATCCATGCATGTTCTTGGACTACCATCAATGGCCCTACCTCACAATTAAAGATATAGTTTTGCATGTGCCTCTTTGATTTAAACAAGTAGAACCTGGGAATGCTTGTCCCAGTTGCACTTACACAAGCCAGCACTATGATCCACTCTCTACTTTTTGAAACCAAATGTGGTACACATTTTGTACCCAATTTGGCAATAACTCTCATGCCACAATTCCTACCAGCCTGAATACTAGTCTCATCGCAGTTCCATATTCGACTTGCTCCATAGTGGTTAAGTTTGATCAGGTTCTCGAGGTTGTTGTAGAATGCTTGCACGACAGAAGAACAAACCATAATCACTCTGTCACTATCCACTCCTTCAGTTGTTCTGATTGTCAAATCTGGGTGCCTTCTTCAAAATCCTGCCCACCATGACCTCCTGAGGACCCCATTTGTGAAAGGATTGGGTCGATTTGTAGTTATTTGGGAAACTATGGCTTGTAGTTGATTTACTTGCAGTCCGTGGCCCAATCTTGCCATGTCCTTGCACCATTGGACAACTTTAGTCTCCTCTTCAATTAAAATTGTATGTGGACCCCTCCTCTTTGTGGTGGTTCGTCCTAACAGCCACACCCTCAAACTGCTAGGTGGCATACCCCACTTGATTGTTGTTGCCCTGATTGACATGTTGTGTTCTTCAACACTCTTAACTACTCCTTCCATATCAACATATGTCCACTGCCTAATGGGTACAGGTGAGGGTAGTTGCACAGCAGGTTGAACATTTGGCTGAATAGGAGATTCGGCTTCTGTTGTGTTGGTGGCTTCATCTGCAGAGTCAAGAACATCTTGTGGGTTGGGATTTGCATGAACTTCCTCATCAAGTTGTGTTTCAACAAAGTGCACCCCACGAGTTACTCTAATTGCACATTTTCCTCTTCCTACAACCCTTGTAGTTCTTCTAGCAGGTGCCTTAATTTTCTAGTTAACCTGCATGGATAGTAAAAATTGAATAACTTGTTAGTGCAGCAAAGAATAAAATGAGATTAGTTCATAGAATAATGTCGACAGAAATCATAGCGCTCAAACATTAATGACGCCCAAAAAAACCCACTATTGAAAAAGCAATCTTGCAAGTGAAGAGATGTGGAGACGTTTTCTAAAGCTCCATATAAGATTAAATGAAAAAATCTTTGAAGATTAAGTATCTTATTATATACCCAATAAATTTCATGATGATAATTGTTCAAAATTTTGTCAATGTTTTGTTTAAATCACATTACATGTGATTACTTCATAGAATAATGTCAAAAAAAGGCATAGCAGTCAAAAATTCGATGCTATAGATAGAATAAGATAAAATAATTCATGACAGAATAAGACAGTCAAACCCTTCATGCCATACACATAAATGATTTTTAAAGATGCCAAAATGCAATCAAACACCATCGAACCCAACAAAAAATCCACTATTGAACAAACAATCTTGCAGGTGAGAGAGGTGGATCAAATTTGTATTGGTCTATCATATTTGTACTGGTCACATGTAAACTCTACACGGCTTGATATGAGGAAACAGTACATGGCATGACTATATATATATGTATATATATGTATGTATGTATGTATGTATGTATTTCTTCAGTCTGATAAGAATATGACAGAATAAGATAGAATAATTCATGAGGGGTCATTTTTCTACCAGTTGGCAGTCACATGTAAATAGAAATGATTACAGTCAAACCCTTCATGCCATACACATAAATGATTTTTAAAGATGCCAAAATGCAATCAAACACCAAATTCTTACCATATATATATATATATACAATATGCTATGATGAAACCCTACACATTCTTATTAGATTATATATATATACAATCTACTATGATGAAACCGTACACATTCTTATCAGATTATATATATATATATATATACAATCTATTATGATGAAACCCTACACATTCTTATCAGATATTATATATATATATATATATACACAATCTGCTATGATGAAACCCTAGCCATTATTAAAGACGAATTTAGAATATAACTGTGATATGATTAAAAAATGGGTAATGCTGATGTTATTATATTTGATGTATGGTATAATGCTGCTATTATAATCTTTGATTTATGATGAATGCAAGTGAAAAAAATGTGACTACGATATGATTAAATAATGGATAATGCTAAGTTGAACAACTGACTAAAAGCAAAATTATTGGTATGCTTGAAAATAATGTAAACACTGAGTACATAAATATAAATATAATGTAACTACGATATGATTAAATAATGCTAAGTTGAATAGCTAAGTGAAAGTAAAATCATTTGTATGCCTGAAATTAATGTAAACATTGAGTACATAAATATAAAAGATTATATTGAACAATGAAACAGACAACATAAATGTAAACATTAAGCCTGATAATAATGTAAACACTGAATATATTGAATAAATAAAACATTATGCCTGATAAATATAAAAGAGTATATTGAATAATGAAACAAACAACAAAAATGTAGAACAATATGGCTGAAAATAATGTACCCAGTGAGTACTTAAATAGAAAAGATTAACCATGAATATTGAAACAGACAACATAAATGTAAAACAAAGAGGCTGAAAATAATGTAAACACTGAGTACATAAATATAAAAGAGAATATTGAATAATGAAACAAACAACATAAATGTAAATCTAGTATACTGATAAATAAAAACATGAATTTACTTATTTTGGGTGTACCGACCTAAATAAGCTCCCTTTTAAGAGGAATGTGCAGAAGTTGCCTTAGTAAGCTTTGAAGTCTGCAGAGGATATTCAATGATAGCAGGTGAGAATTCGTAATGAAAATGACCGTGGAAATTCCCTCTTCAAACTTCATTTGAATGGGTAAATTGAATGCATTGAATTGTGGTGGGTGAGTTTCAAATTTGAATTTTTGTGGGAAACAATCTGTCATTTCATTTTGCAGTGGCCATCTATGCCTGATTTTTGTCATGGCCTTTAGGAAATCAATTTTATATTTGGTTTAATTGTCAAAATAGGTGGCTCTATTAAATTCAGTCAGATATATGAATTATACTATGTTTTTTGGTATATTAGGGAGCCTTACACCATTAACTGTTTATGCAGGTACCAAAAGTAGATGGAGTTAATGCATGAAGATGTCAAGGGATGTGTGGGTGATTGTGCAACTGATAGCTCATAAAGTTGTTCAATGTTTTGTATTATGTCAGAATGTGCACCATTAACTGTTTATAATGTTTTAAATTATGTGACATTGTGCACCATTAACTGTTTATGTATACATGTAAATACAATGCACTAGAAGCTTTAAGCCACTTGCATGGAGTGGTTATTGTAAACATCAGTGTACCTTTTTTAATTCATAAATGACTTTATTTTGTGCAAGTTGACTTGTGTTGAAAACATAATTGTACCAATATATGTTTAAATTTGTTTTTTTTTGTTGGTTGGTTACATACTAAGTAGTGAACATATACTGGTGTAATGTCTATTTTTTTATTGGCATAACTACAACATTTTAATGACTAAAATGTAAACGGATATTGGGGGGACAAGTGAACGAGGAGTGAACGGCAATCGAATCATGAATGGCAATCGGGGGTTTTCCCCTAGTATTTCCTAAATGTTTTCACTTTTTGGGTTTGAAAACAAACTTTTGTAATGTAAGGAAAAAAAATCCGTGAAGGAACGATGGTCACAGACACACCCTAGCCATTCAAATTGGAGGATGGTAGTAGGGGAGAGGATCCAGTAGTTGAGCATATTTCAATAGTTGTGATAGTAATTGCTTATATATTGCTCAATAGTTGTGATAGCAGTTGTTTATATAATGTCTAATAGTTGTGACTTGACTACCCATAATTAAACAAAATGTATTCCTTTGATCTAAAATGCAACCAATCATGTGATGCCACACTAGCGCTCAATTACCCATGCTTGAATGCATAAGTATTGGTCTCACTTCTTTTTTGGGCCTTTTTGATGCCTTGACAAAAAGAATGTTGGTGTGGCATCATATTTGATGATGTGGCCCTGAAATGAAAGTTATAAGCAAAGGACTTGTCAAGTAAGCTACTATAAAAATT
>VDFB02390956.1:0-34687 GCA_007258455.2 Sequoia sempervirens | reverse complement strand
TTTAACTCTACATCACCATATTAGCTCAAAAAACATGCATGATGCAATAAATATTTGACATGATGAAAGGAATATAGATTGCTACAATAATCTTCTATAAATCTACCCTTGAATTCCTTGAAATGCTTTATCAATGCTCACTTGAATGCTCTAGGTGCCCATAAAAACTTTCTAGGTGAAACATAGTGAAATGACCTCTTATTTATACATATCTTAACATTAATTCCCAAAATTCAAATATCACAAGTCGTCATCTGAATATACATTTGAAATCATTGAAAAACTACTAAAAACATAATTTGAATTTAGGTCCTAGGCCTAAATGAGGACCCGTTCACCCTATGGCGAATGGGTCCTAGGTCACTTGCCTAGGACACATATTGCTCAATGTTAAACATTATGTTATGGAATTTATGAATGTTGGGTTTTATCCCTCAGAAATTGAAATTAATTAGGCTTGGATTTGAATTAAAGGGGATAATTAAGGCAAACTAACCTCAATTAATTAATAAAGCCCTAGGTTAGTGTGAAAGTGTAAAGGTACACCTTACAACACGCAAAATAAGGCATAATTAAGTCCATTTTATTTAAAAGGCCCTAAACTTAATGTGAATATGTAAAACATATTACAACACTAAATTAAGGCATCATTAAGTTCATTTTATTAAATATTATTACCAAATTAAGTGTGAAAAAGGGATACTTTTTCCTATAATGCATTTAGCCCCCACTTTAGTGAGAGGATGATCTGATGTCAAACTCACACTAAAGTAGACATTTAAGACACTTATGTATGCATCAATGTCAAAGATACACAATCATACAACATCAAAGACCAAGAAGATCAAGCCTAGATGGTCTAATCGGCGCAAAACACATCTAAGCCTTTTTGTTTTGTGCTCACTCCGAGATAGCAGAACTTCAGGCTATCCACTAGGTGAGTCTCCCAATGGGGTGGAAAATGAGAGAATCATATTAGGTTCCCAAACCATATCAAAGCTATCCTCCTGAAAACTTCAATAAGGTGCCACAAGATAAGGTTTCGTGCTCCATAGGGCCTAACAAGTTGCATTATGCTAAGCAGTTATGAATAAGGCAAGGCTCCACGAGAAAGCAAGGTGTGTTATGCTAGGTGGCCTTGAATTTAGGGTTCGAGTTTCACAAGGTTAGAAAGTTGCATTATGTTAAAAAATGGAAAATAATAGTACGTTAATTTATTCAATCTCATTCATAAATTCATGAAATACAATACAAAATATTATCAACGAGTACAAAATTCTTAGAATGTGATCTCAAAAATTGTGCCTTGTCACATACATCTCAAACCCCCCTTATATGGCGATAGATTAAAGGATTATGCAAGTCTGTGTGCCCATACAAGCATTTCCTTTTCTTGGTTGCAGAACCGCAGAAGGACAGTATGGTGGAGCTTGTAAATTTTTCATGGTCTCATGTAGTACAAAGGGTGGGAAAAATTCTTGGCAATCCTCAATTGGTTAAAGTAGGGTTGTTAGGTCTACAACCTAGGGCTTTCTAAAACCCTATTATCCTAAAACCCTGGAATTCTTATGTTTTATTGTTGAAATCATTGAATTTTTGATTGGTCTTTAAGTTATGACTTATGGGTATCGATGTTGTGAGTCTCGCGTCCCCTTTTCCTAGGAAGTTCCCCTTTAATATTTTGTTAAGCTCTAATTGTTTGTCTTCCTAATGTTTTTTGTGTTCTTGGGGTGGCATGGACACGTGTCGCAATATTGCATTGTCTCTTTAGTTCACTAAGTGCTCGGTTTTGTTGTTTTCTAGTCCTGTGATACCCCAAAATGATGGCATGCGTCCAAATATTTCTAAGGGCTAATGTTGTTTATCAAATGTTATATTCCCATGCCACTAAGTCTTTTTATCTTGTCTGAAGTTGATCCTCCTATTCCCTAGTTAATTTAAGTTGTTATTTAGCATGTGCATTTTGCGGAAGCTCTTTCCTTCGTAGAGCTCTGACAATTCTGACACTTTTCCTTTTTGAAATGGTGAAATGTCGACACGTATTAAAATATGTGCTGAATTCTATCGCAAAGGCATAGGCCTTCGCGGGGCCATGGTGGGACCATCTTTGTGCTCTAGCAAAGTCACAAGATGATGACAAGTGTCAACATCTTGGTGTTTCGCAGTGAGCTCTTCTATCGTTGAAGGCACATTTTTTTCATATTCGCCTTTTGTGAATGAGAAAAATGGTGAAACCTGTCCTCATGGCAACAAAAGGAGGTTTTCACTTCATAGGAGGGAAAATGTTGTTTATCAAATGTTTTATTCTCATGTCCTTGAGTCTTTTTGTCTCGTCCAAATTTGGTCCCTCTAATCCCTAGTCACTTTAAGTTACAGTTATTTTAGCATGTGCATTTTGCAAAAGCTCTTGCCTTCACAGAGCTTCAAAAATTCTAACAATTTTCCTTCATGAAATGCAAAAATATTGAAATGTATTAAAACATGTGTTGAATTCTATTGCAAAGGAACATGCCTTTGTGGGGCCATGGTGGGACCAACTTTTTTCTCTAGAAAATTCACGAGATGATGACAAGTGTCAGCATCTTGGTACTTCATGGTGAGATCTTATATCGCTAGAGGAAAAATTTTGTCGTATTCACCCTTTGTGAATGAGCGAAATGGTGACACCTATCTTCCTGGCGACAAAAGGAGGTTGTCACTTTGCACAGGAAAATTAAAACTAGTGTGATGGTCATTGATCTGAAGATCTATGATCAACATTCAAACTGGGAAAATGTCTCTCACTGGTGGCGTGTTCAAGAATGCAAAGGAAATAATGGTGGATGGGATTGTATTTGTTATTTGTTGAATTCATGATGCTGAGGATGAATTACTTATCGAAATTCATTTCTCTCACAAATACTAAGTTAATCAAACGAGCTGCTATAGTTTTTCGGATCGAATGAGGGTTTTTCAGGTACTAATTATGGTTTTTTGTAATGTTTCAAACAAGTTAGTAAATGAACCTTGTCAGTTAAATTCAAGCAAAATTTAGGGTGTAGGTAAGATTTTTGTTAGTTTAGAACCATAAAATAGTGAAGAATTAGAGCTATACATTACTGAATTTTTCTTAGACCCTTAGTTGGGTAGAAATTATGTAAAACCCTAATTAGCGGTATAAACCCTAACCCATTGTGATTCCCTAAAATAGCTAGAACTTCAACTAAGAAGAGAAGACCATCGAAGGAGGAAATAATTGCTTTACTACTGGTGTCATCGAAGAGACCAAAGGTTGGTCTAGGGTTTAGTGGTGTTATAGACAAGCTCATGGACTGGGGTAGTGGATGCAAAGACCCCATCATTCTGATGGATATGAGTTGTTCAAGAACACATACAGGAAGGCTTATGCAAGCAGGACAATTTTCAACATTTGGAACCTTGGATTGGACAAGCTAGCGGTGCCCAATATCTTCGTGAATGCAAAATTGATAAGGCAGATGGCCATAGCATATGACTCTAATTTTAGGTCATTATTTTCCACCAATGGCCAAAGACTGTTGCCATTGGATAAAGACCAAGTATGCAAGGTATTTCAATTAGACCCTAATGCATGCCTACCAATTGACTTGGGTGCATTGAATAAATAGTATGAGATAAACATATATAGTCAAAGGGTCAGGTGGTTTCCTTGTTGCAAGCCAAAGGGGCCATGAAAAGAGTTACAGAGGTTCAATAGGGGTGATTTGGAGTCTTTTTCTTATGACATCTGTGAATGGTAGCTCTAGACCTACACAAAGATGAGCAAACAACACAATGTTAGTCAATTATACAAATCTAAACTAGCATTTCCCGTAAGATTTATTTGAAGCATGATGAACAAGAAATAAAATAAAGAAAACAAGTAATTTAAGCAATCTAAATCATATTCAAATGCTCAAACTCTCAATCCCATGGGGGAATTGGTGCTATTTTGATGTGGAAAATAGCCCTTTCCCAATTCCTTGCAAGCTTTGAAGATGATCAATGGTGCTCCTTGATAAAATTTGACATAACCTAGCTATGGTGGATGAAAAACTATAAAAACTTGATGAACAATGGATGAACCTACATAAAAATGTGTAGATAATGACTTTGCATAAAGTTGTGGATCCAAAATCAATAAAGGAGCTCTCCATTTATAGGAAAGAAGGATGGAGGAATGAGAAACATGAAGGATGTGGTATTAAAGATAAACCAATAATAATGTGCCACTTGTCAACATGCTACTAAAGAGAGTTGGAGCACATTTTGATCAATGTGCAAATAAATGCAATTAGGTGGAAATTTGAAATTTGAAAGTTGGCTTGTGGAGGAAGATATGAAAGGTGAGTTAATGCCACTTGGCTCAAGAAAAAGGACATGTAAGAGGCTTAAATGCCATGTTGGAGGACAAGTCCTTTTAGGAGGGAGATTTCAAAAATGGAGGAATATTCCAATGAGATGCCTTTTTGAATGAAAATAGAAGAATTTATAAATCAAATAAATTGATTTACTTGTGCAAGCTGCAAAATCTAGAGGATTTGAGGATTAGAGTTAGAGTCAATTAGGATTTAATTAACTTAGATGGAAATTAGTTTGATGATGACATTTAATTTAAATGTTTGAATTTATTTAAATCAAATGAGAGGATAAAGAACATTAGTATTTTAATTAAATATATTGATTTATATAATTAAAAGAGATGACATTAGGATTTAATTAAATAAAGTTGATTTATTTAATCACAGAGAGAACATTAGGATTTAATTAAATAAAGTTAATTTATTTAGTTAAAGGAGGAATTTTGATGAATTAATTAAATAAAGATTATTTAATTAATTGGTTAGTAAAGAAATGATCAAGGAAGAATCGAAGTTAGTTAATCAGAATCAAATGCATTATGTCGGTTAGGATATTTTGAGTGTCTACAACATCTTCTAGCCCTACCTTCAAAAAACCTATTTTTCATTGATACAAGTCTTAGGGATTGATAATTGGATCTAGATCCCTATAAATGTGATGGTCTTAGTAGTAGACATTTAGATTAGGGATGTCAACAAACCCTATGACTTTGTAGGGTATGTTGTTGACCAATTGTACATGTCCCTTTATGCAATCAAGAGGGATCCCTCTAGTCCTATAAGCTTCAAGTAGTATTCTCTTCTACTGCATATGATATTGTATGCAGGATTATAAGTATGGCCGCCATAGTTGCAAATAAGGGCCACAAGGGAGAAGAATGTGTTGTTACCAGTCTAAGAATGGACATACTTATGGGACAAGGATTGAAGGCATTCCAACTATGCTACTTTTGAGGAGTTTTTTTTCAAACCTCTAACGAAGGGGCCAAGTCTCCCCACTGATTGGGGTTTGTCATAGGAGGTAAGAAGATTCTTGAAGCCTCTTGACCTCACCCCATGTGCTTCCTAATAATTAGTTAGGTGGTTAGTTATTCTATTCAGATGCTACAGTGATTAGAGTTTTTGGGTCCCTAGTTGCACCCCATGTGCTTCCTAAGGATGTCCCTAATAGATTAGCCTTTCTTGAGATCATGTGGAAACTAAATGAATTTGATAAGATTTATTTCAAGAATAATAAGAAGCATATACTTCTTCCTACTACAGTAGTATTTTTAGATTTTATGGCACTGAATAGGGATGGTATGGAGCTAATCCCAAAGAACCTGCTCCCCTACAAATTAAAGCTAGAAAAATTCAAAAGATTTGATCTAGAAGGCTTCATCAACAAAGAGATGGGTATCTACAAATTGTCAGCTTATCATCATGTACCCGATAACATTGAAGACTTGATTAGGAACTATTCCTCAGAGAGCTAGGTAACCAAGAGAAGGGAGCTATGGGTCAAGATTCAAATTGCAAAGAACAAAAGGATGAAGGATGACCCATCCTTCAAAGGGTCATTCCTACACATAAGGGATCCCATGGTCAAGATGATGACTATGCTTGATAATGTTGGCCAAATGCGAGCCAATGTCCCATAGATGCATCCAGAAACTTCAGGTGCTTCCTGTTCATCCAAAGCAGAAGTACCCCAAAGCCCCCAACTAGTAACCCCATTATAGGTTACTGATCCAACTGTTGGGTCTTTGGTTGACTACCCGATTGATCCTAAGGAGATGAATGAAGATGCATTGGTGATCCAATAAGAACTTCATCCTCTTAAGATGCTTATTGAGATGCCCACAGATGATAGGTTGATCATCAATTTTGAGACTAGTGGGGATGTCATTAATGGCATTTGAGCAAGGGTTAGCTAGGATTTTTTGAATGATGAGGCATTTATCAACACTCAAGAGTTCAAGGACCTAGTCCTCAAGAACAAGGGACAAGATTTGAGGGAAACCCTCACTGTAGGTAGCTTCTCTGAGTAAGAGAAAAAGGCCACCATTGGGGAGTTTTGGAAAAGGGTAAAGCTAGAGATGGAGGGAATGACTCCTAAGAGAGGAAGGGAGTTGGTGAAGAAGGAAAAATGTTTGTTGCTGCCAGGATGGGATATTTCCTTAGCCATTGGTTTTGATGCAACAAGGAAACATCAAGGTGAGGATCCAATTTTGAGGTTAGAAGAACAAGCTAAAGTTCTATACTTTGGGTTTGGATTCCACACTGGACATGAGACTATCTGGTCAATTTTTCCTAATACTAATAAGCCATAGGTCACATCCAACCCAAATGAGCTTACATGGAATCTTTTTATTAGGAGTGTTGGAGAAACAAGTGCTACATAGTCAACTTCTTTAAGAGTCAATGCAACTCTTTCCATAAAGGAAACTATTAGGAAGTTGCAAGTTGATCTAGACAAAGAAAATTCCCTAAATCAAAACCTTGAGAAAAGGCTCAATGCAGTTGAGGGGTCATTGCCCCCTCCATAGCAAATAGAGGATGCTCAAGCCTCGGGCCTCACATAACAAAAATAATTCGGAGGTAGAGATAAAGGAACTTGAGGAGAAACTAAAATAGAGCACTTCAGAGGTTAGGTCAACAAAGGAAGCATTAGTAAAGAAGACCTTTGATTTGGTGGACAACATTATGGGATATAGGTTTCCTAAAATCCTCTCCCATGTAGATAAGTTGTGGGACAATTATGCACAATTGAAGGATGCTTGATCTTCTCACAACTAGATATGGATGAGATTGAAATTCACACAACTCAAGTGGTCCCAAGGAGTAGAGCTATTAAGATTGTTGGTTAGCAATTCAAATTTTTATGGCAGCTTGATATTTGACATTTTCAAGGAGTCAAATTGTTTTGATGACATGATGAGTCATGACAATAGATACAAAGATTTAATAAAAAAAGAGCTTAATACCTTTTAGGGCTTTGAGGAACCCATATGGCTCCAATTTTGGTCAATGAGGGGGAAATGGTGGCATGTGCAGAATGGAGATCAAAGTTTTCCAACCTCCTCACTCCCATGTACAATAAGATAAATAAGGAGGGTGAGGTTGATGCTAACCAGTTAAATGCCAGTATGGATACATTCATAAAATTGTAGTATAGTTTGATTGGTTTTCCACACCTAGTGCAAGTTTTGATTGGAAATGAATCTAGGGCACATTTGGAGGAATTCAATAGATTTTTGCCACTAAGGATTGACACCTCAACAAAGCGAGTAGAACAAATGGAAGAGTAGGGTGACGCAACTTCATCTGAAAATATTTGTAACAACAGTTGCCTAAGTGAATGTTAAATTAGGTAAACATAAATTGTCTTAAACTTAAATAAAATCATTTTAAAATATATTTAATAAACTAGAAATATGAATAAGAACACAGAAAGAAAGAAGAAAAAAGACTACAAATTCATAACAAAGTTCACCCAAAATTGGGCTACATCTCTAGGCCACTCTCCAATGAGTTTTCAATCCTTTATAATGCTCCAATGCTTAATTACATCAAAAGGCACCTTTCAATCTATAGCTAAGGCCTTTACACAGTCTTCCCAACAATAAAGATGTCTAAAAGTATTTCCCCATTCTTTCTTACAAGAATTTGGCTTCAAAAGCCTTTAAAAACCCCTGGCTATGAGAAAATACAACTTCAAATACAATTATGCCCTATAATAGCATCCTTTTGGCTTTGGCCTAATGGTAAGAATTTTACAATATTTATAGGAGGGATCGGGTTTGAACTCGAGCCCCTCTTCTTTCAGCCCTCACAGTTTAGCTATAACAAAAGAGATTTGTCTTCATTCTATATTAAGGTAGGCATGTGTGGCGCATTGGAAAATGACTGGTGGTTTGGATTTGGGGGTCAACAGTTCAAACCATTGGCCCTCCACTTTTGTTTAAAATAGGCTTAGTTTCATTTTAAATAAAATATAGTGCCCATGTTTGCTGCCAAACATGCATGGTCCAACAGTGGTTAGGAGGAAATCTTGGTGGCAGGTCGGTGGCTTGAATCACCCAAACCCCAATATAGCATTGTGAACATTTTAAATAGAACTGGGTGCATAATAACTCTAAGAAACACGTGTGGTCTGATGGTTGAGAGGGAAAGTAGCAGGTGAGAGGTTAGGGGTTCAACCCCCCCATCAACCAATCAAACAAACCAAACCTACTTTAGAGCAACCATAGGGGTGCCACGTGGCACCCATCCATTGGTCCACGTGGCACCATTTTATTCGACCACACCATGACACGTGGCACCATGCCATTGATCCATGCCAACTATCTACAATGTATACCACATCACAATGCCTGCCAGCTGTACTGCCACATGTATGCCACGTCATTATGTTGATGTCATCATCCGTACAACCTAGTCAACATTTTCTTGGAAACTTTGACCAGCCATAACTTGCACATAAAAAATTTGATTGACCCGATTCAAGCATTGTTGGAATCATCTCGACGAGCTCTTCAACATGGTGCCATTTTCTTTAGCATTTGGAACTATTAAATTTTTGGTGAAAAATATCCACTTGGATCAATCCTCCCCACTGGAGAGCTTTTGGACCTCTAAAAGCCTGATTACACAAAAAGTAAGTGAGGATACAGCTCCCTCACTTTTCCAACTCTACGATACTCAATAGCACCCCCTCGTGAAGTTCTAAAATTTATGTCTAGGATTACATCTTCCTACAACTCATTCATATACTTAGGTGATAGATCATCAACAAAAGGAATTTGAACATCAACGTCCTCATCTAGTATCATAGATGGTTCATACAATTTCAAATTCTCTACATTAACTACTAATTAAATATGTATATGAGGTAAATTTAGGAAAAAAGCATTTGTACCAATATTTTTTTGAATCTCAAAGGGTCCACACTTGATCATCTTGAGCTTCTTACCTTCACCTTGCATTCTTTATTTACTAATGTGTAACCAAACTGTCACCAACCTAAAATTGATTATCAGCATGATGCTTATCATGTCAAGCATTGTACTTTTCCTGGCTCTTCTTCAGCTGTGCTTCAACTACCTGATGGACTGCTTGGATCTTTTGGATGAAATTCAAGGCCTTGTATGTATCATGATGTCCATCTTTATAATCTTCCTTCTCGAAAGAAAAATCCATAGGTGTCCTTGGAAAATAATTGAAACAAGTCTCAAAAGGATATCTTTGAGTAGAAGAGTGTGTTGCATGGTTGTAAGCATGTTGCACATAATGTAAACTTGCATTCCATAACTTAGGATGTTTATTGTAGTAACCTCTGAGAAGATGAACCACTATTCTATTGACTACTTATGTTTGTCCATTTGTTTGCAGATGAAATGTTGTGCTCTTCTTCAATCTTGTGTCCATAAGCTCCCATAATATTGACCAAAATTCCCCAAAGAACTGAGAATCTTGATTTGATATAATAGAAGTTGGAAGCCCAAAATGAACCCATACAAATTGGAAGAACAAGTGTGATGTTAGTTTAGTTGTGACTTATTTTTTACAAGGCATCAAATGCACATTTTGTTGAACCTATCCACTAATACAAATAGATAATCATGCCCTTTCCTAGACATTGGTAGTCCCTCGACAAAATCCATTGAGATACTCTCCCATGGATGGGATGGTATAGGTAGAGGTGTATACAATCCTAATTTCCTATTGCTAGGCTTGCTTGCTACACACATTACACATCCTCTAATGTACTTAGACACGGTTTCTTGCATACGAGGCCAATAACAATATTTTTGTAGTTGTGACATTATTTTTCTTACCCCAAAGTTTCCAACAATTAATAATGTATGTGCTTCTCTAATTACCTGTGCTCATTCATCTTATGGAATACACAACTTCCCTAAGTGATACAGTAATTTGTCTTGCACATAGTAGTTTATCTCTTCTACATGTTTACCTTGGATTAATGTTGCATATATATCCTTAAATTCTTTGTCCTTAATATATTGTTCTTGATAACTTTCATGTGCCATTGAACTACTTTGAAGAATAATTGTAGCATTTGTTATAGGATGCCTAGACAACATATCTGCTACTTTGTTCTGAACCCCTTTCTTATATTTTATAATTGTTTTCAATCAGATTGCACCTGAATGCTTGAATGATTAAATTCAGCAATATGTTGAAACATGGGAACTATCTTCAAGTTGTGGGTATTCCTATGGCGAAGATAGACCTCCAAATTCTAGGTTGGTTCCTATATGATGATCAATTAGGTACTTGAATGATTTTATTTGAGAAAAGGGTAAGAGGGATTGAACTGAATATATGAACTAAAATTAAAACTTTGGTGATGCACCTAATTGATATTTATGAGCAGATTGATTCACAACTGATTATTACGGAATCTATTTTCACAACTCAAATTGGGAAATCTAATTGCATAAGTGTTTCGTCAGAAGGCCTGATAATCCATTCTTTATGAAGGAAAATGATATTTTCACAACCTAAAGCAGAGGATAAATTAACAGCACAACTTATGTGAAATATGCTAACCAATTTTTTCGATGAATTAACACACATAACCAGCACTTAATCAACTCGGTTAGCGTTAGCTCCAAATAGAAAACTAAACTTGAATGAAAAATACTCAACGTCAAGAATGTGTACTCAAGATCCCACTGAGGGCGAGGTGCTAACATATGACGAAGTGTTGAATTGAAAACTAGAAACTGATAGGCGGATAACCAGCCATGAAGAGCATTTCCTCACTACCACCAAACAGTGGGGGGAAAAGATTACAATTAAAACAATTCATCCGCTGTGGCGGGCATCCACAGAGCTGTGCGGATTCTCCACTATGAAAGTGGGTATAAGAGTGTTACAAATCAGATTATCCACACTAGCGGTAAACCATCCAGGGGTAATTTAATGATAAAACAATAAGTAATTGCAGAACTGAAAATGGTTGGATTAGTAATGCTTAATCTCAACCTTTACAAATTAAACTCTACATATTACAAATTACAATGATAGGAAATGAACCTTAGACATGAATTATGAAATTTTACAATCATATAACACTCAAATACTGAAGTATAAGACCAAAAACTAGAAACTGTAACAATCTGATATAAAAATCAGAATTCTGGAAATTCAAACCAGCAAACTGTGAATTCATTAAATGCTCATAACTTGGTTGAATTACCTCTGAATGACGAGATATCAGTTGCAAATGCTTCCTAGAGGTTTGGCACCCAAGATGCAATCCAGAAACAATCACCAAAGACTCCAGATTATTTAGCACGAATCCCAATGCTCTTCTAAATGGTACGGCCTCCTTGAAAAATCGATTTTGCAAGATAAAATCAGAAACTTGGAATTAAATTCCAATTTTTTGTGGAAGGGGGCGCCTTGAACCAAGAATTGATTTTCCAAAATACCCAGAACAGAATTAAAATCACTCCAAGAGATATAATCAAAAACCAGCTTCAGCTGTAGATGAAACAGTAAACCAAAACTGTAAAAATACTTCAGAAATTCTTCAATCTTGATGCTCAATCTGCTAGTCTGATTTGAGAAGCAGAAATAATCCAACTAGGTGTTGTATTTCAAACACGAAATTGGTAAGAGGCTAGGAGGCAGCTTCCTCGAAGCAAAATGTCCATTGTCATTTTGACAGCATAACAGTATGATAATTTCATGGATGCCAAATGCTGGAGAAAAGACTTCATTTTATAAAAAACTGAGAAACTCTTCACTTTCTAGAAGAAACGCCAAGAGACACCTTTTGAAATTCTTTTCACCTTTCAAAAATATTAATCCCTCAAAAAGGTGGCGTCCAATTTCAAGCTGATATAATATTTCAATAAAGAATAAATAATCTTTTAATGAGGGCGTACCCTTCATGGCCCCACTTTTAAAAACAACTTAAGTTATCTCCTTAGGCCAAGGGGGTCAACAGAGAATTAAAACATAATGCCTTTAATCAAATATTATTCACCAAATAAAGCTTTCTGAAGACCAAGCCTGAATAATAACAACTGCTCCAGCTGAGAAGGACTTAGAATAGACAACTGCAACTGCCAAAAACAAGTATTTACTATAAATAGTAAACAACATGAAATGCCACAAACTCCAAGCCAAGAAACCCTAATTTCACCTCATTCCAGTCTACGGGTTCCGGAATAGACTGATGAACTGCAAGGCTAATCACTGATGAGAAGGGGACATTACAGTCCGCCCTCCTTGAAATTGCTTGTCCTCAAGCAACTGAAAAGATGGATGCAACAAAATATGTTCACCTTCCCACGTGGCATCTTCAATAGGCAAATTCCTCCATCTAACCAAGTATTCTTTGATTGTCCTTCTTCTCAAAGAACGCTCTCTAGTATCAAGAATTTCTTCAGGAATCAACACCAACTGACCTTCCTCATCCAATGGAGGTAATTCTGAAGTAGCCATCACATTGTGTCCAATTGCCTTCTTGAGGCGTGACACATGAAAGACATTATGTACTTTGCTTTCAGCTGGAAGCTCCAACTCATAAGCAACTTCACCAATTCTCTTGGTGACTTTGAAAGGACCATAAAAACGTGGCTTCAACTTTTCTGCACCACTTTTCTTGAGAGAAGATTGTCTATATGGCTGAAGCCTCAAATAGACCATGTCCCCAACTTCAAAAGACCTCTCAACACACTGCTGATTAGCGTATAACTTCTGCTGATTTTGAGCTTGTTGCAGATTTTCCTTGAGGGATTTCAAGATGTCTTGGCTCTGTTGTAACATATCCAGTGCTTGTGGAGCTCTACTATCACCAAACACTAAATCAACAAAATTAGTAGCTTCATAACCATAAAGAGCCATAAAAGGTGACATCTTAATTGACATGTGATAAGAAGAGTTATAACAATACTCTCCTAAATGAAGCCATTTAATCCAAGCTCTTTGTTGTCCTGAAACATAGTTTCTTAGGTAGCCCTCTAACCACTTGTTAACAATTTCTGATTGCCCATCTGTTTGTGGGTGATAACTAGTGCTTGGAGTAAGCACTGTCCCACTCAATCTAAAGATCTCTTGCCAAAAAACACTTAGGAACTTGATGTCCCTATCACTGACAATAGTTTTAGGCAACCCATGCAAACGGAAGACCTCTCTGAAAAACAACTCAGCCACTTGAGCTGCTGTAAATGAAGTAGTGACAGCAAAGAAATGAGAAAATTTCGTTAGTCTATCAACCACAACAAAAATACAATCACGTCCTTGCACCTTGGGCAACCCCGTGATGAAATCCATGGCAATACTTTCCCATTTCTGATTTGGAATGGGCAAGGGCTGTAGCAGACCAGCTGGATAAGAGTGTTCATTTTTATTTCTTTGACAAATCGGACACTCTCTAATGTAGTTCAAGACTTCTTCTTTCAACCCTTTCCAAGTGAATCTTTCACGAATCTGCTTATAAGTCTTGAAAATCCCTTGATGACCAGCAAGGGGAACATCATGAAAAGATTGTAGAATCTTCTTTTTAAGCTTAGATTCTTGCACTAAAAAGATTCTATCTTTATAGTAAATTATACCATCAACCAACTTATACCTTTCATCAACCAAATGACATTCTAGCAAGCTGGTTGCAAACTGATTTTTAACATAATCAGCAGCAATTAACTCCTTCCAATATGTTGATAACTCACAAAGTGACTACAAATGAGGCCTTCTTGAAAGAGCATCAGCCACTATATTATTTTTCCCTTTGACATATTCAATGTCAAAGTCATATGCTTGGAGCTTACTTACCCACTTCTGCTGCCTTTCATTCAAATCCTTTTGGCGCATAAAATGTTTAAGACTATTGTGGTTAGTCTTAACAACAAATTTACTTCCCACCAAGTATTGACGGAATTTAGACAAAGCATGCATGATAGCAAGCATCTCTTTGTCATAAATGGAGTAAGTTTTTTCTGCTCCTCTCAACTTCTGGCTCTCGAAGACAATAGGATGTTTGTCTTGCATTAGAACAGCTCCAACACCTTCACCTGAAGCATCACATTGTAATTCAAAAGATTTTGTAAAATCTGGAAGACCCAACACTGGACATGTACTCATGATTTGCTTAAACTTCTCAAAAACTTCTTGTGCCTTCTTAGTCCAAAGAAAAGCTCCTTTCTTTGTAAGATCTGTGAGAGGTGCTGCTTGATGAGAATAACCTTTCACAAATCTTCTATAGAATCCACATAACCCTAAAAATCCTCTCAAATGAGAAATATTCTTTGGAGTTGGCCAATCAAGAATGGCCCTTATCTTTTTTGGATCCACTTTCACACCCTTTGAACTGATAATGTGGCCAAGATATAAGAGTTATGTCAACCCAAATTCACACTTTGATTCTTTGGCGAACAAACATTCTGCCTCTAAAATACTAAGCACTTCTTCCAAATGCTTAAGGTGCTCTTCCCATGACTTACTAAATATGAAAATGTTGTCGAAGAAGACGAGCACAAACTTCCTCAACTGCTATCTAAAAATCTTGTTCATACAAGATTGAAATGTAGCTGGAGCATTTGTCAAACCAAAAGGCATGACAAGAAATTCAAAATTCCCAAAATGGCATCTAAACGATGTCTTCTCTATATCTGCATCCCTCATTCTGATTTGGTGATAGCCTGAACGAAGATCAATCTTCGAGAAGAACATGGCCCCATAGAGCTCATCAATAAGCTCATCAATCCTAGGGATAGGATATCTATTATTGATGGTTTTCTGATTCAATGCGCGATAGTCAACACACATACGCATTGTGCCATCTTTCTTTTTGACCAGCACCACTGTAGAAGCAAAAGGACTCTTGCTTAGTCTAATGAAACCACTCTCTAAAAGCTCCTTGATAGCTTTTTCAATTTCATCTTTCTGCTTCTTTTGATAACGGTAAGGTGTAGTCATGATAGGATTTGCTCCTTCTTCTAACTCAATTATATGCTCAGAACCTCTTTCAGGAGGTCTTCCAGGAGGTAGGCTTCCAAAGGCTTTTCTCTTCTTCGAAAGTAAGGCTTGAATATCAGGGTGATATTTCCTTTTCTCCTCTACTGGATCAGCTGGTAGAACCATACATTTAGCAGCCCATTCAACCTGATCATGACGGATCAGCCTTTCCATCCTCTTCAAGGACACAATTCGAGGGCCTCCATTTGACATCCCTCTTAAAACAACCTTCCTTCCATTAGACTGAAATTTAAGTTCCATGGTTTGCAAATTTAATGTGATCTCACCAAGAGATCGCAGCCATTGTATGCCCAACACAACATCAGTGTCTCCAATTCCCACTACATAAAAATCATCTTTAATCTCATGATTCCCTAATTGCATAGAGAGGTTAGGAATCTTCCTTGTGCAAGACATAGTAAAATCATCAGCAACCATTACCTTGAAACCATCAAATTCCTCAGTCTTCAAACCTTTTCTAGCAACTAATCCTTCATCAATAAAATTGTGAGTTACTCCGGTATCAATTAGAGCAACTATCCTTTGTGAATTCACAACTCCATGAACCCTAAAGGACTCATTTTTTTAAAAAACTTGATAGTTGTGCAAAAGCACTACCATCTCCCACCTCTTCAGACTTGTCTTCTAGATCTTCTTCACCTTCACTACCTGCTGATTCGTATTGCTGATCAGACGAATCAGATTCTAATCCATAATCAGAATAGCCCTCCATTTGATTTGCTTTGCCTCTTCCATAGCAATGGTGACCCTTAACCCAAGGATCACGGCAAGTGTAACAAACTCCATCTTTTCTAAGCTATTCTTTGAGCTCTTATGACAACCTTGGTGGAAACTTCTTGGGCAGATTTGAAGAAGGCTTTTTATCTTTCTTATGGCTGAATGGTTTTGAGTGAAACTTAGGCCTTGGGGCTGCCAACTCCATGCTAATAGCTTCCTTGATAGCTTCATCTAACGTTGGTGGATCAAATGCTTTGACCCAACCCTTCAAAGGCTCCATTAAACCTTCAGCAAAAAGAACCACAAGTCTTCTTTCAGTAATGTTAGGCACCATTACTGACAACCTCTGAAAATCAGCCACATAGTTTTCTAAAGATCCTTGTTGTTTCAATTGTGCCAATTCTCTAAATCTCAATTCTGGATCTTTGGTATCAAATCTTTCAATCAACTTATTGGTAAACTCTCCATATGTGCGAACGAGGTTATGGCCAAGAGTGACCAAACCATGAGTTCACCATTCATGAGCTATCCCATCCAAATGCAAAGTAGCAAATTTGATAGCATCTTCTTCCAGCATGGGTCTGAGAGAGAGGTAGTTATCTAACTTTTGTACCCATGATCTAGCTATACACTTATTACTACCATCAAAATGTTCCATAGTAATCTTTCCCAATGCTTGGTAGAAGTCATTTCTAGGTGCCATAGGACGTTGTTCAGTCCTTCCTCCATTTCTTCGGCTCCTTTGATTCATGAATTGGTCAAAGGTCCAAGTACCTCTCAAATCAAGAGGTAAAGAAACGTACTCCATATAAGATTGACGAGCATCATCAGCAAAGTTTGGAGCAGCTTCAACCAGTTGTTGCTCTTCCCTTGGTGTGAAGACGAGAAAAAGGGGTCTAGAGGATGACCCACTAGGAATTGCAGCATGCTAACCCACAATTCTATCTCTTGTATTCACCTCAGGACTGCCATTATTGTTATTCCCATTAACTCCACTGCTTTCTCCAGTTGAGTTATTTTGGGGCTGAATGATATTCTGAGCTGCTTGTTGGTCCAACATGGACAATAATCGGGACATCATGTCTATCATCCCATCAAACTTCTTCTCAACTCTGTCCCTCTCTTCATTATCTCTCCTTATAGTGTATGACATTATTACAACTGTCTGTTCAACTACTTCCACTGATTTATCTGAACCTTCCACTGTTTTACCAAGATCTCTTAGGACTCCTGAGAAGGTCTCTGCCTCTGGAACGGGTGGAAACTGATGCTAATTTCTAGCCTGACTTCTAGTGTATGGCCTAGTGTCTCTTTCACTCATCAGATAACCAACTGCAATTTTCCATAGGATGGAAGGGTCTTCTGCTCTGATACCACTGAAATATGCTAACCAATTTTTTCGATGAATTAACACACATAACCAGCACTTAATCAACTCGGTTAGCATTAGCTCCAAATAGAAAACTGAAGTTGAATGAAAACTACTCAATGTCAAGAATGTGCACTCAAGATCCCACTGAGGGCGAGGTGCTAACATATGACGGAGTGTTGAATTGAAAACTAGAAACTGATAGGCAGATAACCAGCCATGAAGAGCATTTCCTCACTACCACCAAACAGTGGGGGGAAAAGATTACAATTAAAACAATTCATCTGATGTGGTGGGCATGCACAGAGCTATGGGGATTCTCCACTATGAAAGTGGGTATAAGAGTATTACAAATCAGATTATCCACACTGGCGGTAAACCATCCAGGGGTAATTTAATGATAAAACAATAAGTAATTGCAGAACTGGAAATGGTTGGATTAGTAATGCTTAATCTCAACCTTTACAAATTAAACTCTGCAGATTACAAATTACAATGATAGGAAATGAACCTTAGACATGAAGTATGAACTTTTACAATCATATAACACTCAAATACTGAAGTATAAGACCAAAAACTGGAAACTGTAACAATCTGATATAAAAATCAGAATTCTAGAAATTCAAACCAGCAAACTGTGAATTCATTAAATGCTCATAACTTGGTCAAATTACCTCTGAATGACGAGATATCAGTTGCAAATGCTTCCTATAGGTTTGGCCCCCAAGATGCAATCCAAAAACAATCACCAAAGACTCCAAATTATTTAGCACGAATCCCAATGCTCTTCTAAATGGTACGACCTCCTTGAAAAATTGATTTTGCAAGATAAAATCAGAAACTTGGAATTAAATTCCAATTTTTTGTGGAAGGGGGCACCTTGAACCAAGAATTGATTTTTCAAAATACCCAGAACATAATTAAAATCATTCCAAGAGATATAATCAAAAACCAGCTTCAGTTGTAGATGAAACAATAAACCAAAACTGTAAAAATACTTCAGAAATTCTTCAATCTTGATGCTCAATCTGCTAGTCTGATTTGAGAAGTAGAAATAATCCAACTAGGTGTTGTATTTCAAACACGAAATCGGTAAGAGGCTAGGAGGCAGCTTCCTCGAAGCAAAATGTTCATTGTCATTTTGACAGCATAACAGTATGATAATTTCATGGATGCCAAATGTTGGAGAAAAGACTTCATTTTATAAAAACTGAGAAACTCTTCACTTTCCAGAAGAAACGCCAAGAGACACCTTTTGAAATTCTTTTCACCTTACAAAAATATTAATCCCTCAAAAAGGTGGCGTCCAATTTCAAGCTGATATAATATTTCAATAAAGAATAAATAATCTTTTAATGAGGGCGTACCCTTCATGGCCCCACTTTTAAAAACAACTTAAGTTATCTCCTTAGGCCAAGGGGGTCAACAGAGAATTAAAACATAATGCCTTTAATCAAATATTATTCACCAAATAAAGCTTTCTGAAGACCAAGCCTGAATAATAACAACTGCTCCAGCTGAGAAGGACTTAGAATAGACAACTACAACTGCCAAAAACAAGTATTTACTATAAATAGTAAACAACATGAAATGCCACAAACTCCAAGCCAACAAACCCTAATTTCACTTCATTCCAGTCTACGGGTTCCGGAATAGACTGATGAGAAGGGGACATTACATTATGACTTGTAACTAAAATTGTTTTTTTCGTGTACATGCATTCATGAATGTGACAGGAATTTAAAGTCTTTGAAATCAAACACATTAAATTTGCATCTTAAACATTCAATAAACACAAAACTACTGAATTTGAGAAGGCTAATACTGAATAGCGATAATAAAAAGAAGGAAACTCTGCAAATGACAAGACTAATGAAAACCAAAACTCACTGTTGTATTAAACTGTAAATAAAACTAAGTTACAAATCTTAGTCTCTCTACAAAAGGTATGCCAGAAAAGATGAAAATAAGAACTAGAGAAAAAAGATAAAAAAATTCCAATATATACAAAAGGCATGCACAAAGCAGCCAATAATAGAGCTAACTAAGAACTGAAGTGGAAAAATGCATCTCCAATGTGAAATCCGAGTAGAAGAGAAAACCCTGATAAAAATAGCCCAAACTCATGCAAAAATGAGTGAACTCGGGTTCCAACTGGCTTTCAACTCATAATTGATCCAAGGGGCACTCAAACTAAACTGAAAATCCCCAAAAAGTGGGTCCAAGCGTGCAAAAACCACCTCATTTTTATCAATTCGCCCATGCATATCAAACTGAAACTCCATCCCTGTATCGTGCATGATTAATCCTCAAAACTGGTGTCGAAACTGAAAGAAAACCTCAACCATTTGATACACTTTGCATGATTGGATACTCGGTTGACTTTCACTTATATTCTCTTGCATGACTTATTACTTAATTGAATTTTAAAATAACACTTTAATTAAATGACTTATAATTGAATCATTTAATTAAATGCTATACAATAGGAATTTGCAATAAATAAAGGGCATATATGATTTTTTTCAAAAATCCTATCACAAGCTAAGGCACGTTTGACATCTTGATTTTCTAATAAAAATTATAAAGGCTAAGGTTCATTCATGATTTCATCAAAACCACATTACCTAGGGTATATCAGTGTTGGCATTAGCAGTTTTGAAAAAATATGCAAAAGTTTAAATGATAATACCAAAGGTATTAGTGAGGACATTTGAAACTTGAAATAAAATGTAAAATATGCCTTATCAGCCTAGGGCTAAGGAAAACCCTAAAGCATCATTCATTTGACTTAATCAAATGGGAAAATAAGGCTCTACCTTCAGCCGCCGCCATGGAAGGGTTTCAAGTTCAGAGCTTGAGATTTCTTCAGATTTTTACTTCAAACTTGGCTGACCTCCTCCCTGTGACAATGGTAAGCTGATTGTGAAAATTTATCATGGCTTTTATTGTGTTTTGAAAAGCAAAAAATTACCATAAGACCGCGGCTATACATAATTTCTGATGCATTTATGTTCGTTGTTTACTTGTTACTCCCTTTGGCTTGAGCTTTTGGAGGAAACCTATAGAGAAATCCACGGCCTTAATCTGTATTTTTCCTCAACAAACAAGGGTAAGCTTCACTTATTCTGTATTTTATTTCCATTTTGCATATATTTACAGACTCTTTCTGGCCGCCATGCCCTCCATTATTCTTCTGATACATTTAATTATGTTGTTGTCTTTTTCACTTGGGGTCGCCATGAGTGTATTGAGCTCGAGCTTTCTTTGTTTATAAGACTTTCCTTTTTTCACAAAAGTATGGATGCCTCTGTATTCTTGCATTCCTTAAACTTTTAGCATTCTGGGTATCCCTTTTTCTGTAGGCCGCCATGAGAGCTTTTTGGTTATTTGCATTTTGGTGTAGATGCGACTATGCGTTGTTTTCTTTATCTGGGTTTGGCTTTAAATTGGGGTTTTATCATCCATTCCATGAGATGGTATCCTTGAGATACTTTGTGTACATTTCCATCACTATGATAGGCCACGGCTATCTTTACCATAACTGAACTTAAAACTGTGGATTTTCTGTTTTAAGCAAGAATCTAAAATTTTCACTATAGCATAACAATGTATAACGGATTTGTGGGGTGAGGTGGCTGCCGGACGGTTCGATGTTTGCTGAGTTGGCCTCGCCATAATTTTTGACGTCAGCTCTTTGCCGTGGGGAGAAGATGGTGCTTTTAATGTGCTCGGTTCTCATTTTCCGCAGAGCCTTGGTGTTCGACAAGGAGTATGTTTGGCTTTCCATTCAAGGTGTCCATTTTGCGACACGTCGAGTACGGCATTCATTGATAAGACTGTTGAATGGCCGGGTGGCGTCTCACTCCACTCGAAGTGATTATGGCTTGTAGGCGGATGAACTTCGTCCGTAGCAAATCTTCATGGCTAGGACGGGATGATCAGCCTGCCATTATTCCATCTCATGTGCGGAGGCCAGTCGGATCCTCTCACGGGTCTATTTATGGATCTGTTGATATCTTTCTTGTTGCTCTGTCTTCATATTTTGGCATAGTTTATGTTTCTGTGCAGGGTGCGGCTGTCAACATGGAGAGGTCGACAAATTCAAAATTTACCATTCACATATCGGCGGAAGGCTTGGAGTGCTTTGGTGTCGACACTCTGATCTCTCTGGTGGCTACGGAGAGGAAAATTGCCTTCAGGGATGTCACTGATCAGAGACTAAAGCGTATTTTGTCCGTCGATGATCCGGTGTCGCTGGTTGCGGTTAAAATGATTCTTGGTCAAGAACATCTGCAACGAAGGGAGTATGCTAGGGATAATTCCCATGTCTCCTCACGATTTCTTGCGGTGATACTGGACTTGGCGACCCCAAAGAAGGTGGCATTGGAGATGATGGAGCGCTTGTTCTGTGTCGACCTGCTCAGTGGTCTGGAAGAAACCTTGAAGGAGGCCTTCTTAGGCAAAGGCATTCCGCGCCCGGCTGACTTGTCTCTTTTATGGTATACAGAGGAAGCTGTTAAAGTCTACCCTTTTCTCTTAGACCTCAAAGGGCCCGCCCTGTCAAGGCACAGAAAGCTTGCGGAGGTGGCCGTGGAATTTTTAAAGAGAAAATTAAAGATGGTGACGGTCGAGGGAGTGGATTGGATAGATGGCTTTGTAAGTTTCACGGAAGTTAATGGTTTTATGTGAGGGTTGGCCTCTATGTCTGGTGCTTTCTTTTTCGTTGTTATTACTGTCTCTTTTGGTGGTCCTCGGCTCTAAATTTGCAATTTTCATTTTTGTTGGTCGTGGGTCAGCTTGTGACCCCTCTCTTTATTTCTATGGTTTCCGTGGAGGGTCTTTTGGTGTTGGTTATGGGACTGATGCTACCGTAAATTTTTGTCTCGGATGGTTGGTGTTTTGCTCGGCTGTGTGCCATGGATAGTTCTCCTGCGATGCAGACGTTTGTAATTTTCCTCTATTTCAATATATAATCTTATGTGCGTATCAAAAAAAAAACAATGTATAACAGATTTAAATAGTTTGTCTTCTTTCATGGTACTCTATATGATTCATTGATTGCAAGAAAGCCATCAAATTCACCATGGTACCGTGCTCTAACTACTGCATTATGCCATAGATTGCTTATATTTATGTTCTTCCTTTTAAATATGCTATCTCATGAAAGTGACAAGCCAGGGAACAATACTTTACTCCATGATTGCTCCTATCTGGAAATGCTATTATTATTACAGATACATCATTTATTCCTGAGAGCACTCTTGTTTCTACAACACTGTTATTGATGCTCTTCATCACACTGTATTGTTTTTTATAGCACTTTGATGAAATGATGAGTAACATTCCTTGTTTTAACCTTTGATGGTTGTGATACCTCCACACAAAAATTTCAATGCAAACCCAACAGTTATCATCGTGTCTCAAAGTGCTTACTGTCCTGTCTTGCTTCATGTTATGCTTCATGTATGTTGTTGTCCTCCATGATGCTATTACAAATTACTTTGTTAGCCCTTTCGTAGGAAATCAAGAATAATGATAACACATAAGGTTGAAGTGTCAATGATGCCTCTTGATCTCAAGATGTAATAATGTTGTCCTATTATCATGTTGATTGCCCTCCTGAATCTTTTATCTCCTATAGGGGCACATGCTCATCATTTTATATATAATGCATTTCACAAGCTCATTTGTCTGATGCAAACTTACATCTGATGGTGTCTTTTAAAAATAAATTTTTTGAAGCACAAGATCTTGTTTCAAATATATCCCTTTGTTAAGGATACAGTCAGCATTTGTTCTACTTAAACACAATGTATTGATTGTGCATACTATCGGGGATCTTATGACAATGCTCCATCCCTTTCTTATATATTGAGACTGTTGCTTAATATGAAGCTCTCATGTATGAATGCTATTTATTCACTTGACTGTATAATGCATCTATTGAGCATTGTCATTCTCTTTTCTAAATCTTTCTTGCATATTCAGATAATTTGCATATGTGGTTGTCCTCCTGACTAAGAATTTAATGTATTTATGTTTTTACTATTTTGTATGCACTATACTCCATGTGCAAATGAGGTTGCATTCCATAGCTCTATGTTGTATTCAATACTTGATAGAAACTACAACATTCACCATGGAAACTTGACTAATCTTATTTGATCATTGACATCATGGCACTCATATCTCTGTGTTCTTGTATTTTACTTGATAAAAATGATATCCTATTGCTGATTATTTTGATCATTGGTCATTTATGTTGTTGAAAACTTTCAGTTTGACCATTTTCCTGTAGCAATGTATACCAATTTCCTGTAGCATTAATGTCTAAATGCTTGACAATTGAATGATATTGATGAAAGAACAATCTTTGTTGTTTCTCTGATGCTTGTTTTATCTTCTTTATATAATGAATTTAAAGGTTGCTCTTATAAATTTGTCTTATAGACCTACAGCTTACTATGTTATCAGCACTTCCTTTGTCTATTGCCCTCCAGTTATGCATTCATGCTATCATGATGGTCATCCTTGAACCTTTGCATTCTTATGCCTGTAACCATCATTTATGACCATGATTTACTATTGATGGCAGATTGATTTTAGAAACACCTTAATCTACATCATCTATTTACATTGAGTCTACACTTGATCTAGTTCTTATTTTCATCTTTTCTGGCATACCTTTTGCAGAGAGACTAAGATTTGTAACTCAGTTTTATTTACAGTTTAATACAACAGTGAGTTTTGCTTTTCATTAGTCTTGTCATTTGCAAAGTTTCCTTCTTTTTATTATCGCTATTCAATATTAGCCTTCTCATATTTAGGATTTTTGTGTTTATTGAATGTTTAAGTTGTGAATTTAATGTGTTTGATTTCAAAGCCTTTAAATTCCTGTCACATTCATGAATGCACGTACACGAAAAAAGCAAATTTAGTTACAAGTCATAAGTTGTGCTGTTAATTTATTCTCTGCTTTAGGTTGTGAAAATATCATTTTCCTTCATAAAGAATGGATTATCAGGCCTTCTGATGAAACACTTATGTAATTAGATTGCCCAATTTGAGTTGTGAAAATAGATTCTGTAATAATCAGTTGTGAATCAATCTGCTCATAAATATCAATTAGGTGCATCACCGAAGTTTTAGTTTTAGTTAATATATTCAGTTCAATCCCTCTTACCCTTTTCTCAAAGCAAATCATTCAAGTACCTAATTGATCATCATATAGGAACCAGCCTAGAATTTGGAGGTCTATCTTCGCCATAGGAATACCCACAGCCTGAAGATAGTTCCCATGTTTCAACAGATTGCTGAATTTAATCATTCAAGCATTCAAGTGCAATCTGATTGACAACAATAACCAAATGGAACTGCTATAAAAAAAACCCATCCACTAAAGTGCCTGCTTGGTGCAGGTGCACCAAAGCACATGAAGTTCACAAATGTTGGTCAATATGTCAAGTAGTGGTGATAAGGTATTTTTAGCATTATAGGAGGTTTATTAATACTAAATAAGGTCTAATAAGAAAATTTTCTATGTTTTTGGGTGGTTTAGAGTCATTTGGGTTAAAATGTAAAAAGTTGCACAAAATGTAAAAATGTTGTCAAGCAAAAATTGTCAAAATGCAACTTTTAGAATATGAAGGGTCTAGGAAGTTTAAAAGATAGTTATGAACGTTGGATTGTTTATTATTTGAATTTAAAAGCTTTAAAAATCCTCAAAAAGGCTCGAGGAGTAGTTGATGATGATTGTAATGAATTTCCCATAATAAGAACAACATTTATTCTACAATTTTCTCTGTATTTCTGAACTTTCTTGGAACTGTATGGCCCGTACAGCCTCTGACATGTTTTGAAATTCATTGATTTTGGTGGAAGCATGTTTTAACTCTTGTTTGAATCAAGTTTGGGTCTCTTTCATAAATATTTGTGAGAGTTATCTTTGATTTTCTGAAGCAGCCCTGTTTACACAGTTTTAAGGGTTGAAGGTCATCTAAAATGGAAAATTGACCCATTCCACTTTTTTTTTCTACTATATCTAGTGGAATGGGTCAAACTCACTGTAATTTAGGTGTCTTCATTTTTTGGTAGGCTGAGGAGTTGAGTTGTTCAAATTGGGGTAATGCCCTAGGGCTGGTTAATGCATTTTCCCATGTGAAAGATGGTGAGTTAGTGAAGGGTTTTGATGAATTGTTGTTGGAACTGTCTAAATAAGTGTAGATTGAGTTTTTTCAGGGTGAATTTGAAGTGTTGCAAGTGTTTTTTGGGTCAGACAAGCCCGGGTGATAAAAATTTTAGTAAACCCTAGGTTATTTGCATGAAAAGAGAGGGTTTCTTGGATCAACGATCTAGAGGTTATAAATTTAAGAAATTATTGAGGAATTTGTGGTTTTGTATCACAATTAGTGACTTTCTATGGAGATTTGGTAAAGACTTGGAGTTTAGGGAGTACTTCCTTTGGAAAATAGGGCTAATTGAGTATCCTAAAATAGGGGTAGTGTATTGGATCTCAATATTGGTACAAATAAGTCACTTGAAACCTTTTGGGGATGTCATGTTGGTTATGTGGTAAGTCTTAATGGATGTTTTTTAGGCCTTTGTATGGACTTCTCTAAAAGATATTGTGCAAAGTTAGATTTTGAGGGCTACAAGCCTCTTGTTGTGTGTTCAGGGAAAGCTGTGAGTTTTGTGTTCAAGGGCAGTTTTCTTTGTTTGAGACTAATCGATTTGAGTTGGATAGAGAGTCATCACCACCTTGCTTACATCACTGATTTGTTGCAATTTAGATTTTGAGTGCAAATATTGAAGTGGTTGATGATTTATGTGTATTATTGTTTCCTTACCCATTAGGTAGTGTTTCCACTTCTTTACACTTTGTACTAATGCATACAGTTCCTTATCATATGTGGGATAGTTACTTATTGTAGTTGTGAAAGTTTCATAATGGAAGTAATAGGTTTACCTCCTTGCATGAGTACTACTCCCATAGAAAACCCACTAGCATTTGTTTCAAATTTGAATGGTTGTTGTAGATCCGATAGAGCTAGAACTAGTGCAATGCTTATCTTTTCCTTTAAAGTATCGAAGGCCTTTTGCTACGGACCTCCCCACTGGAAATATTTATTTACACTTGTTACTGCATGCAATGGAGATGCTATATAGGAGAAGTTAGCTATGAACTTTCTCCAATACTATACTGCACCTAGAAAACTTTTGACTTCTGTAACTATACTTGGCTTTGGCCAGTTTACAATGTCTTCGACCTTTGAAGGATCCACTTTTAAGTGACCTCCTCCTACAATATAGCCTAAGTACACTAGTGATGTCTTTGTGAATTCACATTTTAGCATCTTTACATACAATTTTTCTTTCCTCAATACATCCAGTACTTGTTTTACATGATCTTCCCAAGTTCGACTAAATACAAGTATATCATCCAAATAAACTATGAAAAAATCATCTATGAATGGTCAAAAGACATCATTCATGACTCTCATAAAGGTAGATGGTGCATTACAAAGCCCAAAGGGCATGACCAACCACTCATACAGTCCCTGCTTTGTATTAAACATAGTTTTACATATATTATTATCTGCCATTCTTATTTGATGATATCCACTACGCAAGTCCATCTCAGTGAAATAAATTACATGTTTCAATTGATCAAGTAAATCATCTATTTGGGGAAGAGGATACATATTCTTTACCGTTATCTTGTTTAGGGCTTTGTAGTCGATCCACATTCTCCATGACCCATCCTTCTTTGGCACCAACACAATTGGAGTCCCACAAGGAGAGGTACTTGGGCGAATAACTCCTTTCTCAACCAACTTCTAAACCTGCTTCTTGATTTCCTCATTTTTCAAAACTGATAAACATTACATGTTGATGTTTGGAAGAGGCACATCCTATTGTAACTAGATTTCATGTTGTATCTCTCTCTTTGGTGACAATCCCTTTCGCTCCTGAAATATGTCATCATAGGCGGAAACTACTTTGACCAATTCAGCTTTGTGCTTTGGATCACACCCTTTGAATGCCTTGGATTTGTCATCCTCTTTGGCTTTTACAATCATCAATACAAAGTTTTTACTAGCATTGACTTTTCATTTGTCCAGTATTTACTAATGCTAGATTAGTCTTTGTCTTATGTGCACATACAATGTACTCTTTACCATCCTTAAAAGGTGATATTTGTTTTCTCCCCTATAAAAGATTGCTTTAATTTTTGCTCCCCTATTAATTTTTTGGTGAAAAATATCCACTTGGATCACAACTTGAGTTGCATTTCAATCGGCTCCCAACAACCAGATATAATTGTTGCATGGGTTTGTCATACAAGGATTGTTAAAGATGTCCAATCCACCGTAGGAAGGAATTTTGAAGATATTATGCCATACACTGACTTTAATGTTGTATGTGACCTCCAAACTAATTTTAGAATGACTGTTAGTTTTTTTAACCACCTTTTTCCGTTGTAAATTTTGAATTGCTTTTGGTAGTTGAATGAGGCCTTTTGCTTGTTTCTTCCCTTGTGTCTATAAAAGGGAATTTTGGGCCTCAATCAAGGGGTTCTACTTCTTAGTTTTTTTAAGTCTTCCAATATAGTTCTTAGGTTGTATAGTTGATTCCTCTAAAGCTCGAAGAGGAAATGTTGTAAAGTTTTTCTTTGTAATAACAACAGATGACTTGAATGCTCATTGCATTATACTTTATGGTGTATATCAGTCTTATCATTATCTCCATTGTTGTACTCATTACTCTTGAATCAATATAATCAAGGATTATCTTTTGGTTCACATTTCACCTTTTGTGTTATGAATGTATGAATTGTTTGTTTCTATTCAAGTAGTTTGATAATATTGTTTATTTTTCAGTTTCTTGCTATAAGGCAACAAGGTTATTAGAATCCAAAAGATTGGTCTGTTGTAAGAGTTTTATTACATTTCTAGAATCTGTGTGGATAAGACACTAGTCAATCTAAATCTTAAAGCTAAAATATTTGATAGAATTAGATATAAAATCAAAATAAAAATGTTTACTTTTTGTAATTTTATTGTTTTATGTTCATTTCCACACTTTGAGGAGTCTTAGAAAATATAGAGGGTATCAAAGATGATTTATCCAATCAGGTTACCTTTCACCATATCAGTGTGAAGAATTTTTTATCAAAGGAATCATTTCATATTATAGTTATTGCATGATGTTATGTCCTTTCAAGAAAATCAAGGCTCCATGGAATGTTGGCACATGGTGGAAGATAAAGGATTATGCAAGCCCATAGCAGAATGTCCTTTTCTTGGTTGCGAAACTGCAAAAAGAAATTATGCGATGATATTCTCATGTGAGATGTGGGAGAATCCTATTGGAGAGAGGAGATGGTTATGTCCTTTTCAAGAAAATCAAGGCTCCACGAAATGCTACCACGTGGCGGAAGATAGAGGATTTCACAAGTTTGTAGGTCCATAGTAGAATGTCCTTTTCTTGGTTGTTGAACCATGGAAAGACACTGTGGACAATATTCTCACATGGGATGTGGGAGAATCCTATTGGAGAGAGGGGATGGTTGTGTCCTTTTCAAGAAAATCAAGGCCTTACTCATCACCCTTCTAGATGGATGACCCACATTCAAAATTGATAAACAGGTAGATGAATAAATTTCCCTCGCGCAAACTAGAAGTAATGGTAGATGTGATAGATGATGGCTCATATTTTTAGTTAATTTCCTTCATAAATTTTTAGTTCAATGTAGGTTGGTTGTCTCATTTGTTTGGTCCAAAATAGTAGTAAAAATCGTAGAGGTGTGTCTGTTCTGTGTCAACTTGAGCTCTGAACAATTAAAAAATTGGTATCCCCTTCTTGGAAAAATTCACCATTGTTAGTCTTGAAGCTCATAATAAATCTTGCATTTTATTGAATCAAGATACTATAGAAATCAGTTTTAAAATTATTTTGGAATTATGAGTCGATCAAACACCCAACCCTCTGCCTCTACATCTAAAAGACCCTTTAAGGAGGATATTTTGGCCCAATTTTTGGGTTCCTCAAAATAGCCTCAACGTCAACATAACCTCGGCCCTAATGCAGTAGAGGGGATGCTAGACATAGCAAGAAATTCTAGAGATGTTGAGCTAAAGAACTAGGATGACACAGTCACTGGGTGGGAATTGTTCCTATACTGGTATGGAAAAAGAAATCACCATTCCCCTATCTCTAATGCATGGACCTATGATTTGGGAAAGTTGGTTGTTCCTAATGTCTTTATAAATGTGGAACTCATCAAATGCCTTACTTCTTGGTATGATGAAAATATCAGAGTAATTAGGGCATTGGATGGAAGTGTCTTAAGGGATATAATCAGGGAGTTTATTTCTAAGCTTTTTAGACTCAATGTGGTCGAAGATAAGGTTATAAACCTTGTTTCTTTCAGAACAAAATACCATCAAGAAAAAAGTAGCTTTAGAGTGATATGGATACCTAGGTTTAGACATAAAGGATTCAAAGGGAAGTCATTAAGAATCCCTAATAACGAACTTGAGCCTTTTTATGTCAAGTATTTTGAAGACTATTTTAGAGCAACATATTGGGCATTATGCCAGGTGTTGGGAGAAGATGCATGCTCAAAAATGCAGGTACCTCTTATTTATATGGATGTTGATATACAACATCCTTTTGTCAATAGTGACTTTGACTATGCCAAATTTTTAGCTAAGGCTATTCACAATCAGTTGGTGGACATTAAGAGAAGGAAAAGTGGTAAGGAGACGAAGGTGAATTTCATGTGGTATTCTCTCCTTTTCCATATGCTTTTGTACAAAGGGAAAGATCATTTCAGTAGAGTTTACAACTGAACATGAAAGATAAAGAGGGAAATGATCTCTTAGTGGAATGTTGGACCCATATTTGAGAAAAAAATTGCAGTGAGTTTGACTATGATTTTTTGAGAATTGCTTTGTAAGACAAGTCATGGAAAGGTTGGGTCTACCTAGAATTGGATTACACAAGGAAATTTTAGATTCCCTTAGGCCCAAAAAGAGGAGGTTGAAGTTAGGAGTACGACGTAACTGGGGAGATTATTACCTAAATGACACCTCAATTATTATTAGAATATATGGGTGCCCTCAATTCCCCCACATGCTACCTAGATATGTGTCATTCAGGTTGGCATTCATGGAAATTATATGGAAATTTAATGAGACTAATCAGTTTCATTTAAGGAAACAAAAGAAAGGGTATTTTTTCCCTTATGTTGCTACCTTTTCAAATTTCACTCAACCAGAGATGATTTAGGTAGGCTGAAAGAAATGCTTGGGAAATATAGGTTATTTCAATTAAAAGTCAGAGATTTTGACCCTGAAAGGTTTCATACACGAGGTCAAGAAAAGTATTAGAAGGTCAGATGTTTTCAATTAGGTTGATGAAAATGAAGATTTCATAAGAAATTGCAAGGATGAATCTGAGGTAAAAAAAATAGAAAGGTGAAATGGATTTCATTCCTCAAGAGACTACTAGGATAGAGAATGATAAGGATTATTGTGGAGCATTTTTTGATATATTGTTGACCCAATTGCAAAGATTGAGGAGGTGTTGAAGAATTTTGACAAAGTTGTAGGTAAGGTCCCTACCCTAGAAGAGAAACTAGAAAAGCAACCTAGACCCGACCTTTCTATCAGAAGGTCCCAAGGGCCTGTTATTACATAAAATATGCAGTCAGACCCACCACAAGTCACTCCCTCTCCTTCCCTTCAAATAATCAGTGTGGATTTTGATTCTCCCCCAAGAGAGCAACCATAGAAGAGGATGAATGTTGAGCAACCACCATTGTTTTTTAACAATCCCATCAATCTAGATGAAAGTGATTATGTTCATATCACCATGGATAAATTCAACAATATATGCCATTCCCCCAAGACCAAATATTAATGGCCTTCTTTAGCAAAGGTTCAGATTGGACATGGCTATGGGGAGAGATAACTTCAATGATGTGAGGGAATTAGTATGTTCACAATTCATTTCTGATGATGAGTTTGTAAAATCCCAGGAGTTTAAAGAGTTTGTTTTGAGATCAAAGAGGGAGGAGTACCATAAAAGACTTTAGTTGGAACAAGAAGATGTGCCTAGAGAAAAGTATGATGAAGTAGCTGCAATGGTAAGGGAAAAAATGAATTTTGAGACCAAAAACATTACGCATGTAGAAGGGAGAAGAATGGTGCAAGATAGTGGATTGCTACTACTCCCTGAATGGGACATTGCTTTTGAAATTTTCTTTGATACTATTAGGAAACAAGAAGGAGAAGTTTTCTCCATATAAGAGAAAGTAGAGATGGCATTGTCAGGATCATGGTTCAACCCACATTTGGAAGCCCTTGCAATCTGGGCCCTCGCCCCACTACTAAAAAGCCTAATTTTTTTGAAGAATCAATAGATATCAAAGGGAGCTCGATTATAAAGAGGGTGTCTAACACCTCTGCCCCTAAAGTTGTTGCATTAGTGGTAGATGTTTCCAAGTTTAATGAAGCTTTTGTTCGAAGGTTGCAAGAAAGAAATAATACATTGTTGAAAGAACATAATTTGATCTCATGGAAGCTTACAACCAACAACAAGTATTATTGGCTCAAAAAAATCCCTTCTTGAAAGTATGTGGGAAGCAGGCTCCTCTTCTATAGTTCCCCTTGCTCATGTGAAGATTGAAAACGTAGAGCTTAAAGAAAAGATTCCAATGTTGGAAGAGTAGTTGAAGAATGCTCAACAAAATCAACAAAAGGAGAATGTGTGCATTGCAACATGCATCCTGGAGCACAGAATTTCTACAATATTAAGAAGGTTGGAAAATACCCAGGTGTCATATCTGAATTTGAGGGATGTCATTACCAGAATAAGTGGGGATCAAGAGCGGCTCAAATGTATATTTGAACAATAGAATCCTAGATTTACATCTTTGGAAGGTATGTATAAGGGATCTTAAATACATATCTAATTCCCCACGTGGTATCCATCTTACTTTTGAGATTGTTAAGATGACATGAAATCATAAAGGGTATTTGGAAAGTATATTTGAACTTGCACAAGCAAAAGTGAACTCTTTCATAAATGTTGACAAAAGGGTTATACCCCACCTATTAGAAAATAATTGGGAGTTGAAGACCCTAAAGAAATGAAAGGATAGTTTCAATATTATAATCCCTACACTCCTCCCTCTGATTTACAAAGATGAAAAAGTTGATTTAAATCAGCTTAATTCCTATTAAGATAGGATGGTCAATGTGGCTAGTGCTTTACTTGATGCCAAGTATCATCTAAATTTGAATAATGTGGAAAAGCTCATAGCTCATGACTGGCCTTTTGAGGATATGTTTAAGGCATGGAATGAAAAGTATAATTATTTACCCAACCTGTGAGTGGATCCATTCTTTTATTCCTATGCCTCTTGTCTGATATTTTGGTTGTCAAAAAGTTCTAGGATGAGGTTATTTGCTTGTTGATTCCCTTATGTTATAAAAGGGAATCTTGAGCCTCATTCAAATGGTTTTGATTTTTTGATCTTTCATCTTTGTAAGATCTTTTTTCATAGTTTAAGCTATTTGATAGCATAGATAGGAAATGTTGTATTTTTTCTCTATAATAACAAAAGATGACACAAATACTTAAGTGTATTTCTTTAATTTTGAATACCGACCTATCTAGCTCTCCAATATTGTATTAATTGTCTTTTGACTCAAAATAATCAAGGGTTATTTATAATTTGTCATACCACATCATGTGATATAGATGTTGAACTGCTAGCTTTTGTTCAAGGAATGGATTAATATTCCTTTTAGTTATTTATCAAAGATTATGTGAATGCAATAGGAATTTATAAGTAGTGTGATAAGTGTTGTTCTTTGCATGGTTTCTCATTGTAAGGCAGTGAGGTTATAAGAAGCCATGAGTTGGTCTGTTGTAGGAGTATATTTCATTTTCTAACTCAATTACGAATAAGGAACTAATCAAAATAATTCATAAAGTTTTAAGATTGATGAAAAATCACATATCAAATCAAAAATCAAAATTTTACTTTACTGCAAATTTTATGTTTCATGCACAAATCCACGCTAGCAAGGAAACATTAAGCATTGAGTACATGTAAAACTTATAACTATGACACAATAAAAATATGAAATTATTAATATTATGTTAATGTATTCAATCTAATTCACAATTTCATGGAATACAATATAAAATATCATCACCTACAGTTTGGAATATGATTCATGAAGTGCAATATAAATACCTAAAATTTGTTAATTCACTTCTATTTGCCAAATCAAGTTAGGGTCCTCACTCTAATGTTGAGATAAAGAGTCGTCTTCATTTTGAGTCTAGTCTTCATTTTCTTTTCCCTACGTACGTTTGCTTAATTTAACATTCATTATGTGATTGTCATTTGTGCCACTGCCAGTGTCACCACTACTAGTGTTTGAAGTGTTGCATAACCCTCTTCTTTCACATATGGCTTCTAGATTGTGAGTGCTTTTTCAAAAGGAAAACTTTTGACATTATACTTAGTTCCAAACACCCTCAAGCAATTTTCCAAATTCTTGTCTAGTTTGTTTCTTATCTTTGATTTCAAAAACCCCAATGCACTAAAAACTCTCTCATCCTCTACTGACCCCAATATCATTGTTTGACATAAATCAATAAGTTTAAAATATTTTGATATTGAATCATGCAATATTTCACTCTAACCTAAGGTTGTCCAAGCCCTTGTTATTGATCCCACTTCCATGGGATTCTTCATGGACTCAATCTAGTCAATCATACTTAATGCAAAATGCCTAGATTGTTCCCTAAGCTTAATTCCATTTATAATTCCTCCTAATTTATGTTCATTATATTCTAAAATTTCCAAAAAGTGTTTGGCCAAGGTATTTACTTTTTGATAAAAAAGCTCAGGCTATCTCGGTTTCCTTGAGTCCAAAATTGAGGATACACAATAGACATGGCTTCAATTATTTCTTCTCAAGGGAATCGTTCATAAATCTCTGTGGAAAGAGATTTTGTAATAGATTTTAAATTACCACTTACAGATTTAACAATGTCATAAAAAGCTTCCTTTGTAACATGTACTTCTCTAGTAGAGTGCCTGGCCGTCATACAATGGTGCATTGGTATCTCAAATCCACGTACAAAGACACATAACTTCCCGCTTGTATTAAACTATAATAATTTTTAGGATTATTCAAATTTGTAATTAACTTCCAGC
>VDFB02390955.1:0-23560 GCA_007258455.2 Sequoia sempervirens | reverse complement strand
CATTTCATTTATTCAGGGAGAGACCTATGAAATTGTTGCTACTATTGCTATTCAAATAATAATTGGATTCAGAGTTGAGCATTTGTTATTTTGGAGAGTTCGCATGGTTTCATGATTTCTTCAATAGAGTAAATTAATTCTTAGCTTTTTAGATGAATGAAAGATTGATAGTGTTGGAGATAGTGAAATCAGTTCATACCTTTTTCAATTGAATGATTTTCAATTTGATGTGTAAGGTTAGTCTGAACATTGAAACTGTTTAACTTGAATTCTATTACCTATATGCATTGATCGAATCGATGGTGGTATTGTGTAATAGGACATCATTCGTAAACCCATTGAAGATTGCACCGTCTTTGTCTAGTTGTAGTACTGTGCTTGGCAAAGCAAAGATTGGTTTAAATTTCACTATCCAACATTTGTCTCTTAAGTTCGTAGGAGTAGTTTTGCATAAATCTAGTTTCTTAACCCTCGTCTCTTTTCCTTTTATTTTATCCTAAAACCGAAAATCCCAAAAACATAAGAGCATTCAACGTCAAATCAATTCTAATTCCTACTTCGAATAATCTACTATCTGAGGTCCCTTTGTGAAACCAACATATCACATCATCCATTGAGCTTGTCCATCCCCCAAAACGGAACATTGGAATTACCATATGACCTTTCTAGCAATCTTAGCATAAGAGGTAATTTTTCAAGAGAGGATAGAGCTGCCTTTGGGCATTTTTTATTCTGGTGTTTGGTGTGTCACAAAACACGCATCAATGAGGGCCAGAAGTTTTTGAGGTCTGCGTTGCACCTTATTGGAGAAAGAGGTGAAACATGTAGCAAACTCTTTGAAGCCCATAAGGGATTCATGGATCGAAACAGGGGTGACCATCGTTTCTGATGGATGGAAAGATGCAAAAAAATCGCCCATTGATCAATGTTATTGGTGTCCCCTAAAGGGGCAATGTTTTTAAGGCGGTGGATTGTGAGGACGGTGAAAAGATGGTCCATTTATTGCTAACATCCTTTGCCAAGCTATTATTGAAGAAGTGGGCCATCAAAATGTTGTGCAAGTTGTAGCAGGCAATGCCAAAAATTGTAGGGCTGTTGGGTTATTGATTGAGAAGTATTCACACATTTTTTGGACGCCTTGTGTTGTCCACTCCCTCAATCTAATGCTACACAAAATTGGATCCAAATTGAGTGGATCAAATAGGTGTATAATGAGGGTGAAGACATCCAAATGTTTGTCACCAACCACTATATGACACAGGGATATTTAGACAATTCTCAAAATTGGGATTGTTGAGAGGTAGTTAATTCTCAATATTTTTAAATTTTTAGTTTTCTTTTAATTTTTGTAAATTTAAATTGCATTTTAATTTTATTTTGATTTCCAAAGCGAGGTTGCAAGCAGTTGCGAACTGTTTTGCCTCCAACACAATTGTGTTGAGACGACTTATAAAGGTTTGTGAGGCACTTTGTGCCATGGTAATCAGCCCTAATTGGGCCATATGGAAGCAATCTAGCAGTGAAAGGGCAAATAGGATTAGGCAAAGGATCCTAGATGATTGTTGGTGGGATCGTGTTGAGTACCTGGTCAGTTTCACTGAGCCTATACTGAGCATGATCCGTTACACAGACATGGATAGACCTTGTTTGGGAGAAATATATGATGGTATCGACTCAATGATTGAGAAGATGAAAACCATCATCAATGCGAAGATCGATGAAGTTCTTCAGAGCTACGAGGAAATCATGGTTGAGAGATGGAACAAAATGAAGCCACTCAACATCTTCTTGCTTTTGCATTGAGTCCCAAATATTATAGTCCTGAGATTCTTTCTACTTCATCAAGAGTTGCTCCATATAGGGATGTTGAAGTGGCTCAAGGGTACAAGGCAGCACTTCGGAGACTCTTCACTAATCGTGACCAACGTGATCGAGTGAGGGTTGAGTTCATGGCTTTTGCATGCTCCGGTAGTGTTGATCAGAATCTTGATGCTCTTCGAGACAAGTACAAGGTGGATGCTCATAGTTGGTGGTACTTCCATGGGCAAGAATACATGCACCTCCAACCAATTGCAATAAAAATCTTATCCCAAGTAAGTTTTATATTTTGTAATTTTAATTTTAATTTATAATTTTATATTAATTAATAAGTTTGTTTAGTTAAATTTTGTAACTCTTAACTATTTAATTTGGTCTTAATAGGTTGCTAGTTCATCTTCTTCTGAGAGGAATTGGAGCACATACTCCTTCATCCACTCAATAAAACGCAATAGGCTGCATTCAAAAAAGGCAGAGGACTTGGTGTATGTGCATTCAAACTTGCGCCTCCTTACACACAAGCGAAGTTCCTACAAAGAAGGAGACACAAGGAGGGGGGATATTGAGCCAGAGTAGCTTGACTTGGATGCTTCCACAAGTCACTTGGCTGCACTTGATATTGATGATGATTATGAGCCTAGAGCAGCTACTGATCATGAGAGTGGTAGTGCCAGTGCTTGTGCAAGTGCCACGAATGCTATTTGTAGTTCTACACAAAATGTAGCATCTAATAATGCTAGTTTGTTTGATGACCCATATGATTCAGATTGATCAATGATCAATAATGGCTGATTGTAAACGTTTGACATTTTATGTTTGAACTTAAATTTATAATTTTATATCATGAAATTCGACTTTCGAGTAATCACTAATATTTTAATATTTGACTTAGTGACCATGAAAGTGGTGATGTATTTTTGCTATGCTATTAGACTATTAATATGGTGATGTGTTCTGAACTTAATTACTGCTGCAAATATGTATATATTTCTGATTTTTATATGTTTTTTGTATTGCCGTACCCAACCCCAAAAAAATGTTTTGCCGAATCCCGTACCGGATCCTCATACCCGTACCCGAATCCAAAAACGAATCGGTAACTTAGTTCTCGATCCATAAGGATCCAACAAACAAGTTCACTTCATCAGACAACAAGGACTTTAATCAGAAGTGGCTAGAAACCAATGAAAGAAACAGTATGATGGTGGTGGTTATGCATCTGTCATGAAGGTTTCATCATTGTCATGGATTGGCAATTCCATAAGTGGCATGCCAATTGAAACAATTTGCTATGAAATTGCTTGTTATTAACAAAGAAGATGATTACAATTTATAGAGGAGGAAACCTACTGTAGACATTAAATGTCTACCTACTAGCTACCTAACAACTACTGTAGCTATAATTGGCCATTAACATAAGTAGAATATAATATTCTAACACCCTCCCTTAATGGTCAATCATCTAACTAGCCTACAGAAAGCAATCTGCAGGTCCTTGGTCACAAATTCTTCATAACACTCTGCTGCTACGGAGACCCTCCCTGGATCTGCAGAATGTTGATGACCAAAAACATCCAAAATAAAACATAAAAAGCATTGCAACAAGAGACAAGAGTCTGCCACTGACTCTGCCACGTGAGAGAAGTCTGCCACCAACCCTCCCAGAAACTACAGAACTGTTGACTAGAAGTCATCACAAAGTGTCTAGAGCTATCCTTCTCTGAAACCAGAGACACACTGAGAACAACGGCCACGATTTCGAGGATAAATCGGCAAACCATCGAGACTTTTGCAGAGGAGCACAACGCCCGAGAACAGACTGCAAGAAGCCAGTTGTGCAGTGTTCGCCCCAGCAACTCTAGGTGCGACAAGAACAAACTGCAACAAACCACGATTTTGAGGAAAAAATCGCCAAACCCAAAATTACAAATCATCCTTTTTTCAGAAAAAACAGTAAAAACCAAAGACCAGAGAGCCCTCCTAAACAACAGAAACCCTAACTAGGGTATATAGGAAAAAACTCGTAATTTTTTAAGGAGAAAATTATAAACCTTCAGGAATTTTTTAAGGGAAAAATTATGAAAACCCTCAACAAAGGAATCCCACGCAACACTGCGAATTACAGAAGCCTAGAAACAAGTAGCCAGCGATTGTCGGCTGAAAAACAGAGGGTTTGGAACCCTAGCCACCAGAACAGATCTGCACAAAAATCGAGGCACAGAAAATGAAGCACCCAGAAAAATCGGACGACAACCCATTTGAGATCTCAGAAAACCCACCAAGAATCTGCAATCGGAATAATTTTTCGACTTGATCTGAAGGTTCAAAACCCTAGCCAAAAGTCGCAGAAACCCTAGCTGCCATGGATGACTAGAAAAATAGCTCGAATCCGTACGAAATTGTGGAAAACAAAGAGGATGACCCTAGGCGTCGCTGATGAAGGCAAATCGCATCTTCAAAACAGAGATTTCGCACAAAATCGTGACCAAAGATGCAGAAAAAACGTGAACAGATTTTTGTGGCTTAAAGGAGACAGACGCGGGCCAAAAAAGCAGAAACGGGTCCAAAAAGAAGGAATGACGCGGCTAAAAAAAACAGAGATCGCGCCAGCATCAAAACGCATCCATGCAGGGCTACAAAACGCGGAATAACGCATCGTGCGAGCAGGAATAAATGACGACTCTGCACCCAGAAGTTATAAATCGTGCTACCCAAAAAAAATTTGCACTGGCCAGAAGAGATCATGAAAAACGCGACCACGAAGATAAACGGCCAGCAATCACGTCTCCAGAAACGCACGACGGTCGCGCGGAAATTGTAGAGGTCGCGGGCGGACCTTGGCACGACGTGGGAGCCACGCGGGTCGACAGCAGAAATGAAAAAAGAGGCACGGTTTTCACAGAAAAAAACCCCACGAATTTCATAGAAAAAACGCGAAAAATGCTTCTGACAAACGGGTCTAGACTCGAGTGCAGAAAAAACGCGGCCAACAATGACAAAGTCACACCCAGAACAGCACGAATTTCACCCACGACTTGCAGCAAGAGGGTCGAATTTTCAGTGAGAAAATACTCACGAAAATTGTAGATCGAAGCCCTCGATTTCGTAGTTGAAAAAGACCCGCGATTTTTGCCTTCAACAGGAGCATGAAATCTCACATGAAAAATTTTCACGAATTATAGATTTAAAAAATTTGCCCAGAAACCCTAGTCGAATCCTGAGCCCTCCCGTAAGGGGGCTCAGACCTGCTCTGATACCATGAAACAATTTGCTATGAAATTGCTTGTTATTAACAAAGAAGATGATTACAATTTATAGAGGAGGAAATCTACTGTAGACATTAAATGTCTACCTACTAGCTACCTAACAACTACTGTAGCTATAATTGACCATTAACATAAGTAGAATATAATATTCTAACACCAATTTCATTACTGTTATGGGGGTTCTGCCTTGACAGTTGTAGTGCTTCTTCCCATTTCAAATATACAGTCAGAGTAATGGCATAAAACAGTGTCTCTTTGCCAGTTTTATGATGCTTAGGAGTACTATAGCACACAAAATGACACTCCCTGTGTTCCTATTTATACAAGGCATAAGCCCAACTGTAAATATACAAGTATAAGGAAGAGACTGAACAAGTTCAATTGGTTGTAGAAGGAGGAACTAGTTTGGTGCAGAAGGGAGTGAGCATGATGGTAAGAACATTACTGTGCATGCACTATCAAGAGCTCTTTGTAACATCTTTTGGTCAAGGGAAGGCAAGGAAGCTGAGCTTTTGCCACTTCTAGCTGGCTTTTCCCACAATGGGGTTCACAGGTTAAAAATTTTGCGTCAGTCTTGTTTGTGGTTGGTGTTTCTTGTTATTTTTATTCAGCTTCATGTAACTGCAATATTGTTTCATTTCCAGCAACTAAAGAACACTAGTTCCACCACTTCACACATTCTAATCTCTGCCAGTTTGAACTTTAATTCAAGTAGGACAGTACACACATCTGTAAATTTCAAACAAGCATAATATGAATATCTTGAACTATTGTACAGATCATTCCATATGTAATCTTCGGTTTCACATCAAATAAATACAACCTCGTGCACATTTTTTACATCCCTTCCATTATCACTTGCTTCATATCCTTTGATAAGGTTATACTAATAATGGATGACATTTTTTCACCGTTGTTTGAACTGGATTTCATCTTCTATTCTTCGTGGTCATATTATTTGACTACAATGTGTTGTTATCAAAGGACATAGGAGGGATAGACTCAAACTTTTCACAATTCTTTGGAAGTATATCTCGCACAAACTATCTTTTCTCAAGTTGGTAAGCAAGTTGATCATTTAGCTTTATTATGAGCATTTTTACTTTTATTATAAACTTGGACTATCTTCCCAGATTCCTATTGTAATTTCATCTAGAATTTGAGAATCATTTCTTAACAATTTGAAATTATTTTCCTTCACTTAGGCTTTTCCATTTTGTGAAGAGTCCATCTCGGAAGTCTTTGTACCACTATCAGTAAAATTTTCCAGTGTGAAAATTGTTTATTTATACAAAAAATTCCATCCAAGAATTCATTGGTTATCCATATCATCTCACATATTCCAATGCTTTGTGAAATCTTCTCTGTTATTGGCCCTATAAATAGGCAATTGTTGGTGATATATTGAACTCAACAGTCCCATGCTTTCCATCATGTATACTTACTGATTTTTTTCTACAAGGCTTAGATTGTGTTTCATACAACTTGTATGAATCAGATAATTGTAAGAGATGTAAAAGCATTCCAACTTAGATTTCTAAGCTGTGAAAACAACGGCTAAGCAGCAAATAAACTTAATCCAGACATGGAAGACACAAAGAAAAGACCATCATGCTGGAACTTATAACTATGCTACTAAGGGAAACTACATAGGAATGTATGGCTCTCCAGGTACGTCATCAGAGAGGTAAACAATTGCAGGGAAGATAAGGAAAAAATAAAAATCAAACATGAAAGACTTGCCCATGCCTGATCCATCACTGATTCAAAGTGTCAAACTAGTCCATAATGCCAGACCTGTTCACAAAAGTTTATTTCCACTAACTCCACCTGTGCAAATTCAGCACCTGTTGAAACTATCTGGAGAAATGTGCAAAAAGTGTCAAAATTCTTCAGACAAGACTCTTCAACTCCCAAGATGTGGTAGAAAGAGTGGCACCTCACTTAGTCAGTGTCCTTCGCCTTCCTGTTAGAATAATATATTCATCATGTTAATGTTCAAATGTAATGTTTTAGTTAGTTTAGTTTTTACTATTGCTACAATAGTCAATTGTTAGACATTTAATGTCTACAGTAGTATTTTTCTGTGTTTAAGATCGCGTTTTCTCCTAGTTGCGTATCTTTTTGGGCGTAATAACACAGGTTTCTCTTCTCGCATTTTTCTGGCCTTAGGCACGATTTCTTTCTGCAACTATCTAGGCCGCATAAGGAAGTCTTCTGAGCACCTTTTTTTTTTAAAACCCTTCACGCCTGCATTTTCTTCTCAAAGTCTGGTCACGTTTTCTTACCAGTTTCTAGCACGCAAAAGTCTGCATTTCTGGGCGAACTTTTCTTTGTTCTAGCGATTTTTATCTTGATTAGACGTGGTTGGTTCTTGCAAATACTGGCGAATTTTGCCCTCTTCTTAGTAGCAATTTTCTGCCCTTCTCTATCGCATTTTCTAGAAAAAGACACAGGCTTTGTGGCTCTCTTTACGCGATTTTTCCTTTAGTCGCTTTTGCTAGGTTTTTGTAATGTCCCTTACCTAGCCTTGCTCTTGTATTTGCTTGTTTTCCCTAGAATTCGATTGTTGATTAGGTTTAGGGTTTCTTCTTTCCAAAAGGAATGTGTTTCTCTAATGAAATAATCCTAGATTGAAATCTGCATTCACCAATTTAAAAACATTTCCACATACACATATCTGTTAGCAATAATATCTAGATATCCACAATATATTCATAAACATAAATCAATTAATGAAGACATAAGAGGAGTGCCATAGGTGGATCCGCCCTGAAGCCCTCATGTAAACTCAAGAGGTTGTCCATCACAATCCTTCTTGCCTAGGGGCTTAGTACCTGCATACCCCACTCATGGCAACACCTCAAAAGACACTCGTCCTATCAGGGGAGAGGAACCATAAAGTCCAAGTGGCCTAAGGCCTACCACCTTCTCTTGCCCAATCCCGTATCTTGGGCCTAAGGGGCAGAGACCTAGGTGGAACCCCCATCTTTCTATAACCCAATCCCTAGTCAAGGGCCTAAGGGGCTGCAAAGCCCAATCCCTTGTCTAGGGCCTAAGGGGCTGAAAGTGGGGTTTTTAGGCAATCCACTTCACCCATGTTCCATCCATCCTAATAGGTTTACAAGCACATAGTAGACAATCTTTAAACAATCAGATATATTTGCCTTCATCCAAGCTTTATTTCATGCCCATAATCAAATATATTTTCATTTACCAATGGTTCTTTAAGTTCATCATTTCCTATGATAATTCTCATTATGCTGAGATTAAAGGAAGTCATTATATCAATAATCAAATTAACAATATCTAGTTCTTATATTTAGAAAATGCTAACTATTATTGCTAAGTGAATACATCACCTGAACTACTGTGTCTCCTTATTCCTTAATCGTCTTCCTTCATCCTTACCTTTATACGATAAAAACATACATAAATAAATATTAATCTATTCATTCTTATATTAAAATCGTAATTACTTATAAGGCTCAATAATTGTTGCAAGCATCATTATTGCATAATCGTAAATATATATATATATATATATGTCATCATTTCTAATTGACTTCAATTTATAAAAAATATATATATCATTATTTCTATATGAATATGTATATTAATACATATATATTTTCTACTTAAATATATATACATTATTTCTAATAAATATTCATATACCATTATTGTAAGTATATCTATATAAAGAAATACATACACACAAATATATATTCTACATATCAATGTATCTACATTTATAATAATATCAGACTTACTGCTCACTGCCTTATCAGATTTTTGACTAAACAGTACATTGATTTCTCAACGATGATTTCTTCCTTCCTTATCTACTTCCCTTCCTTTCATATTCTCATTCCCTATTTTTCTCCTTGATGCCTTGCATCGATCTCTCCTTTATGGCTGATCAAAGGTCTCTTTATTTTCTAGACGTGTCTTTTCATGCATTCGTTACTTTATTTGTTTTGTTTATTATTATTATGATACTTATAATAAATGATATTAATGGTTCTTATTAATTATGATAATTGTAATATTTATTTATTCATTTACTTAATTGAGGCATAACTATTATTAATTTTATTATGTATATTACTATTATAATAATTACAATTAACAATTCTATTTTGCATTATAATAATATTTATATTTGTCATTTGTTTATTTAGTCACATATTTCAGTACTATTTCTTTTATGATTTCTTTATTATTATTATAGTAATTACTAAAACAATATATGTTTGTTTAATGACATGTATATTATAATATCTATTATATTTATAATCATAATTGTAATATTATTTTGGTAATCATAATTAAAATGAGATTGCTAATATTTATATTTTGGTATTACAACATTAAATTTAATACTTATAATTATGATAATAAAATAATTAATGTCTTTGACATGTATTTTGTTTATCTCATTTTCTATGCTTCATATTGCAATGCTACTATTTCGGGGGACATGACATTTTTTGAAGTCGCGATTTGGGTCTGCATTTTGCATGCAATTTTCAGATATTTTTTTGCATTTTTTGAGCTTCCATGGCCGCCTAGGGCTTTCAGAAAATTCGACTAGGGTTTTGACCCTTCAGTTCAAGTCAAAAAAAAAATTGTTTGTAGATTCTTGGTGGGTTTTTTAGATCTCAACTGGGTTGGTCTTCGATTTTTCTCGGTACCTCATTTTCTGTGCCTCAATTTGTGCAAGTGGGTGTTGACGAATTTTTTTGGGTTTTTCAACAACATTTTATGGGTACTCTTCAGATCTTCTAGGTTTTGTCTTCAAAGTGTCTCGAAATCCGTGCTAGGGTTTTTGCTTTGAATTTGTGTTGTTTTTGTTTTCGTTTTGCCTTCACCAGTTTGACCTCAGTGTACATGATGGCATCTCTGACAAATATAATGCTCAAAAGTAGCTAGAAGTTCAATGGGAAGAATTATAACACCTGGAAGCAACGTATGCTAACCATCTTCGAGTATCGGTGTCTTGATGCGGTTGTTCTAGGTACATCACTTCGACCTACCGCTGTTGGAAAAGACCAGAACAAATGGCATGAACGCAACCGGGAAGCTGTCATGCTTATCAAGCTTTCAGTCACTGACGACCAACTGCCTCAAGTACCGTCAGGCAAAACAGCTGCTGAGGTTTGGACATACCTAAAGGATTTCCATGAAACGTCAGATAAGAGATGTGCGTTCTTTCTTAAGAACATGCTCTTTTCGATAATGATGGATGAGAAGACCCCTCTCCAGGAGCATCTAACAAAGATAAAAGAAATTTGCCACCAGTAGGAGGCAATTGGACGAACAATGGAAGAAGAGGACACGGTAGTGACCACTCTGAAAAGTCTACCTAAGTATTATGAACATTTCATCGAGACTCTCAACATTACGTCTGCTAATGTTGATCTGAAGTTTCCAGAGCTGTGTACTATCCTCTTGCAGTAGGATTGCTGGAGACAGCAGTTTGGAAGCAGTACCACTTCCACCTCCACAGAGCAAGCATTCTCTACCAAATCTTCTGCTACGAACAAAGGGAAGGTGCAAACTTCTCAACCGAAAAGCTCTAGTTCTTCTCACGACAGCAAGAAGAAAAAGAACATTAAGTGCAATTATTGCCATAAATATGGTCACATGAAGGCTGACGATCGCGTTCGGTTGGCTTCTAAACAAAAGAAGTAGGGAGGGTCTCAACAAAAGGCAAATGTCATGGAGCACGCTGAGCAGAAAGAATCTGCATTCTATGCGTTTATGGCCAAGTGAACAGTAGATCCAATACAATCTTCTGCCTGGTATATTGATTCCGGGGCTTCGTGGCATTTTAATCATCATCCGGATTGGTTCACAAAATTCAAACCATTCTCTGATTCTGTCATTTTTGGAGGAGGCAAAGAGTACACAGTTGCTGGTAAGGGCACTGTCCAAATTCACTCAGGAGGAAGAAATTTACTCTTTCTTGATGTTTACTATGTTCCCGGCATGAAACATAATCTCCTCTTCGTCAGCCAGATCATGAGGCATTCTCCCCAGTTAGATGTTGTTTTCAATTTGTCCACCTGCAGCATCGTTGATAGGGAGACTCGTACTACAATCGCTATGGGCCTTGAGGATCATGGTCTGTATAGACTTGTTGATTCCGATGATTCTCAGAAGCACACCCTGGCAGCACGAGTACTTCCATCAGCAAACTTTGGCATCAACGTTATGGGCACTTGAATGTGCACTATCTCTCTCAACTGTCTCAAGAGGGTTTGGTTGCTAGTCTACCTGAGATCCAAACTCAAAATCATGGAGTTTGCGGAGCCTGTCAAGCTGGGAAGCAGCATCGGACACTGTCCTCGGATGGTGATTCTTGGCGAGCCTCCAAGGTACTTCAATTGGTTCATGTTGATGTATGTGGGCCAATGAATACTCCTTTTGTTACTGGGTCCAGGTACTTTTTATTATTTGTTGATGATTTCAATCGGAAAATGTGGGTGTATTTTCTCAAACATAAATCAGATGTGTTTAGTTCATTTCAACAGTATAAGGCCTTAGTTGAGAAAGAATCACGTTCTCAAATTGTCACTCTAAGGTCAGATAATGGGGGGGAGTTTTGTTCAGCTGAATTCTCTACTTTTTGTGCTGCACACGGCCTTAAGCACCATCTTACCACACCATACACCCCTTAGCAGAATGGTGTTGTTGAACGTAGGAATCGCACCATTACTGAAATGGCTCGTTCTATGTTGGAATACAGAAATGTCCCCAAGAAATATTGGGCTAAAGCAGTTTATACTGCAGTCTACCTCTTGAATCGGTCACCTACACAGGCCATTAAGAAGATGACTCCAGAAGAAGCCTTGTCAAGAGGTAAGCCTAATGTGGGCCATCTTAAAGTCTTTGGTTCTACAACTCATGTATGGATTCTAGAGGTCGAGCGTGCCAAGTTGGACTCCAAGAGCAAGACACTTATGTTTACTGGTTACAGCGACAATGACAAGGCATACAGGTTGATTGATGTGGAGACAGATCGTCTCATATTCAATCGTGATGTTGTGATTGATGAGACTACTGGTCCATTTGTTCCTACTACCAGTCCTACGGATCAACCTATGAAGGTATCTGATGAGGGTGTTCGTCTTCCCCTTGGTTCCCCTTATGGGAGGGCTTCAGAGCATTCTAACTCTGAAGATGAGGAGTCTACTAGTCATGACATTGCACCACCTGATTTTCCTTAGGACTCACATCCAGATGACTTTATTCCAAAAATCCCAAGAGATGTTGTCTCTCCTATTTCAAATGTTGGTACTTCTACTCGTTGGCCTTAGTGGTGGCTCAAGACTATCGGAGATCTTCATGATGATGAACTCATTGAGGGAAAATCAATTCGTAGAAAGAGCAAGTAGCAAAACATAGTCAATTTTGCTCTTATGGCCAACATTCACAGCATCTATGAGCCTCATATATATTCAAAGGCTAAAGGAATTCCAGAGTGGGAAAAGGCTATGCAAACAGAATACCATAGTCTTCTAAAGAATCACACTTGGGTTCTTTCTGACCTTCCTCCTGGGAAGAAACCTATCAGCTGCAAATGGGTTTATAAGGTCAAGTATCATGCAGATGGTACTCTAGATAAATACAAGGCAAGGTTGGTAGCTCGAGGATTCACAAAGTGGGAGGGCATTGACTACGAGGAGGCTTTTGCTCCTACTGCCAAGATGAGCACCATTCGTCTTCTTCTCGCCATTGCAGCCCAATTTGGATGGACAGTTCATCAGATGGACGTCAAGAGTGCCTTTCTCAACGATGAGTTGCAAGAAGAAGTCTACATGACGCAGCCTCCTGGTTTCAAGGTTGCCGGCAAAGAACATCAAGTCTGTAGGCTCGTGAAAGCACTCTATGGACTCAAATAGGCTCCTCGTGCATGGTACATCAAGATTGATCAGTACTTGGTTGATCATGGTTTTCAGCGCAGTCCTTCTAACAGTAATTTGTATGTCAAACACTCTGGTGATGATATTCTATTTCATGTTGTCTATGTTGATGACTTGATCATCACTGATAGTTCAACACATTTGATTGCGACAATCAAACAAGATTTGTATCAAACTTTTGACATGACAGATCTGGGGCTTCTGCATTATTGTTTGGGTATTGAGGTTTGGCAGACCACTGGTAGCATCTTTATCTCTTAGTCTAAATATGCCAAAAGTCTGCTTAACAAATTTCGGATGCAGGACTACAAACCTGCCTCCACACCTATGGAGAAGGCGTTGAAGTTGTCAACCAACTCTGATTCACCTCCGGTCGAGAAACGACATTCAAGCAACTAGTGGGCAGTCTCATCTACCTCCTGCCACTAGACCTAACATCAGTTTTGCAGTGAGCTACATTTCTCGCTTCATGACAGCTCCAAAAGTTGATCATTGGATTGCAACGAAGCGAGTGCTAAGATATGTTAAGGGCACTTCAAATTATGGCATTTTGTATGGCAGATGCAAGGATCCAAAGCTGATTGGTTATAATCGTGTAGAAACCCCAGTTTCCCCTATTCTCCAGATCTGACCGTTTTGTTTGACTTTCTGAAGGTTTAGGTTTTTTTGAACCGTTTTTGAGGTTTTTAAGCAATAAATGAAATAGGGCGATTTTGCAAATAATTGAAATAAATTCAGATAAAATTAATCCACTCTTAATAATGATAGAATCTGATAGAAATAAGGTTGCCAGCCTTTATTTGATCTTCTCTAAAGATTACAAGAATACCCAGATACATGCAATGAATAAAACAATAAATTTTCAATATTTAAAGAACCTGGTATCTGCTGCAACTGAAGTACAGATCTGGTACGGCTGAAGTAATAAATGCCTTTTCTTTCTTTTTTGATGCTCTGAATGAAATCCTCCAGACTAGGCGCCTCCAGTGATGTTAAAATATGAGCTCAAGTCAAGGCGTTTTCCCCAATACAAAGGACAGCTCTTCTCAGGATGGTACGGCCAGAAATCAGAATTGTACGGCCTGATAAAGTACGGCTCCAGCAGAATCAGAAATTAATAAATATTTGCCGTCTTTATAATACTCTGGATCTCTTGAATATGGACGCCTGCAACTGGCAAACTCCTCTGAAATCTACTATGAAGAAATGTATTTTAAATGCGAAGATACAACTTAGTTAAGGTACGGCCCTGCTGTACAAAGTACGGCTGCAGCATGCACTGAATGATTTGTACGGCTCCTCTATATTCTCCAGAATGATGATATACTGGGCGCCTTGAACTATGAATGAATATCTTCTGAAAGTCTGTTACTCTGTAACCTCTGTAAATGAATATTCCTCTGAAACCCTGATGAAATACTTCTGTGAAACTCTGTAATTTCTTCTGGGTGAAGAAATCCCACAACTGGCAGTAAATCGGGTGATATCTCACACCCTCTGAACTGATTCAATGGAGATGGCTCGTTCTCCAACGAATATCGAACTCAAACCCTAAGGTCTCCGTTCTCTGGCAAGACTGATCAATTTTCAATTCATAAAATGTCATAATGGCTCAAAACCCAAGGCAAAATCCTCTTTATGCTGAAAAGTGCGATTTCCTTAAGAATAGGGTTTTAATTAATATTTGACTTTTTAATTCTTTTATTTCTCCATAGTTCTCCCAAATATTTAAACTAAATAAAATACCAAATGGCTCCCTTCGATGATGGGCTTAATTCTCAAGACATTAAATCATTTAAGCTATAATTTTAAATTATAACTTTATATTATAATCATTAATTAATTAATATTTAATCAATGTAATTAAATATTAATATTTCTCCCGCTACTTTATCCGCTTTCGTTCCCCGGATGCCGACGAACTCGTGATTCCGATGCCGCCAGCCATACTGCTAAAAATAGCACGGGTCCCACACTGCCTGCCAGGAACTGCTAAAAATAGCAACTCTGCAAGAAGTCTCCGATCGAGCCCAAACGAAGGCCAATTGATCAACACTGCCAATCTGAAGCTGAGCCAAGCTCCCAAATGACCCTCTAACCACTCTGTCAGCCTACGAGGGTCTCCTGATAGGCCAATCTTACGATCTCGATGCTCGCCAAAAAAATGGGACATGACATAATATTCGATTGGGCGTGTTGCGTTGACGTAAAAATCCACTTCTGGGTATGTATTCAGTTTGGGTACAGGTGTTGTAATGTGGACCAACAAGAAGCAGCAGGTAGTGGCTCTTTCCTCAACTCAAGCAAAGTATCGAGGAAGAGTTAAGGCAGCATGTGAGGCGCTTCGGCTCGCAGATGCTTTCGACATGCACATGTCACAAGCAGGACCTTCTCCCTTGTACACTGATAATCAAGGGGTGCTCAAACTAACCAAAAATCTAGTCTTCCATGAACGTACCAAGCATGTCGAGCTTCATGGTCACTTCATCCGCAAGTTGGTAGAAGACAGATCAGTTCAGCTACAATATGTTCCAACCACGGATCAGACAGCAAATATTCTCACCAAGTCTCTGAGCCCGGATAAGTTTGTCAAATTCAGGGGGCAACTTGGTGTTGTTGAAGGGTTGACCATTAAGGGAGGGTGTTAGAATAATATATTCAACATGTTAATGGTCAAATGTAATGTTTTAGTTAGTTTAGTTTTTACTGTTGCTACAATAGCCAGTTGTTAGACATTTAATGTCTACAGTAGTATTTTTCTACTTTATATATTGTAATCTTTCTTTTTCATGTTAATAGACAGAATGTTTTTCTACCATTCACACTTCCATGGCATGTCAAAGGCAAATTGTAACTATTTCAGCCTCTTGGGACATAAAGATTCATGTAGTACATCCATATGTGATCACCTAGAGGGTTTTGCAGCAGTTGTATGAGAATCCCAGAAAGTTACCAGGTCATCATAGTTTGAGTTTGCAGAACAAAGGAGTGGAATGTTGTAGGAGTGTTGAGAGTTCACAATGGTCAAATTGCCCTTTTTGGGAACCACTCTTTGTGACATTGCTGATGCAGAGTTGCACTAAGAGACTAGGAGCAGAGCTCATTTCCATATTGGAGTTTCCATTGTGTGTGAAATCCTATCAATCGTCTTGGCAGGCATCAATTTCCTGCACTGTTTTGCATAGTTCCTTGGACTGTGTGGATTAATAATTAAGTTTATGCCCTTAAACCAGCAAAGGAAAGGAATGGGTGACAGACCAATGGAGCATCTGCATCCAAAGATATCACTTAAGATGAGGAATATAAAAGTTATAACTTCAGCAAGAATGGAGCACCACAAAGAGCAGTCACAATTTACAACACCAAAATATGGAGAATTGGCATGAAGACACATTTCTCAAGCTAGAATCTGATATGACAAACATTTCCCAAGACCATGGGCATGTTTGATAGATTGAAGAGATAGATGACAGCTCTAAAATGCAAGTTAAGAGTTCCCTTTGAATTCCCACAGCAACATGAGGAGGAAAGGACAGAGTAGCCCAAGCAAGTAGAGGAGCAACCCAAGGACAAAGGCAAAGAGACATAACCCAAGTGTGGAGGAGAAAGCTAATGAAAATTAGGACCTTTTACCAACCTGAACCTGCTTCACATCCAATAACAGACCCACACACATGCTTTATATCAAATAGATAAAGTGTAACCTGACTATCATATAACCACAGGCATGCAAAATTGTTACTCTAGTGAGAAAATTATGACAGCTTTGGCAGAATTATTTTCTTTGAATGATAATGAAGTATTGATTCAGCAACATTTTAAGTCAGCCAAATGACATGATTCAATAAATGTAGATAAGCAGAGTGGAAAAATGACTCCACAATGTGTACAGAACAAAGCTAGAGTATGGTAGACATGCAATTATTATTCACAGATGCAGATGGGCATTCAGCACATCATATTGTAAGTTTATAGTGTTCACAGTCTCAGGAGGACTGGAAACCAGAAAAGAATTCCCAGAAGTATATAATAGTTGACAAATCCTTCTGTCTTTGATAACGTACAAAATACAACTATGAAAGAATAATGTTAAGAATAAACAAATAAAAGTTACTACTAATAATTGTAACTTTTGGTTAATACAGACAATACAGACAAATTGACAATAGAGGTATATTTTTAAATATAAGAGTAGCTAAATCTTTGGGTGATATTTGTAGAGTTTATTTTTGGAAAATAAATGTTGATATAGCTAGCCAATTGGTGAAGTATGGCCAATAGATTTTTCCTCACTTCAGAAATTACGTCATCAAGTGATGGTAGTTTGCAGCTGAATCTAGGGAGCACATCATATAAAACGAACAAAATAAATCATACTCATTTATTATAAATATAAACAAATTATTGACTGCAAGATCATCTAGCACGGAGGCATATGATTTTACTGTATCTGGATATATACTTGAAGAGACAATAATTGGTTTTAGCTTTTGACCCTTTTCCTCATCTATGCATGGTCTGATAAACAGATTCCCATATGACAGTGTACATATTTGTAGTTCTACATATGTATATAAAATTTTCCTCCCTATAACTTAGATTCAGTCATAGTAACAAAAAATGCTTGTATGACAGAGCTTTACTTGTATTTTTGCATATAATTAGGTGACCCTATTTATTTCTGTATTTTTTGCATGAGACCCTAAACACATCGAGAATATTCAAAGATATAATGGATCAAAAAGTTTTGAAAGGCTTGGTAAAGATATATAAAAAAAATATATCAATAATAGGCATGAGTTTTCCACAGTCCATGAAGTTGATTTTAAGTGCTTTTAGATTTGTACTCAACTATGTACAATCTTTTGCATAAAAAATTATACATACACAGTTGAATCCAAAAGCACTTAAAATCAAAACAAACCCAAGAAAACTAACAAATCACTTCCTAAGAACATCTAACAAGAATCCAGGTAAACCAAAATCTTTAATAGAAGCAAATCTATAATTTTGATATTGAAAGGCTAGGGCTCTAGAATGTATGACCCACACTTAGTAGGTTCCATGTTCTATGATGGCTTTTAAAGGATGTGCTCTGATCACAATGCAAAAAAATTGTACACAGTTGAATCCAAAAGCACTTAAAATCAAAACAAACTGAAGACAAATAACAAATCACTTCCTAAGAACATCTAACGGGAACCAAGGTAAACCAAAATCTTTAATAGAAGAAAATATATTATTTTGATTTGGAACAGCTAAGGCTCTAAAATGTATGACCTGGACTTAGTAGGTTCTGTGTTCAATAATGGCGTAAAGGATTTGCTCTCGTCAACATTACTCCTGAGTTTCTCCAATGGCCAATTGAGCAGGGCAAATGCTAATGCTTTAACATTTGCAGGGCCGGGTGACTTAAGAATTACTTCCAGAAATTTGTTCTGGTCACGATTGCCCCTATTGAGGCCACAGTCAATTGGGTAGGGCAAACCCTCTTCCCAGCGAAAAGAGATGATTATTGGACTTTTTAACATTTGCACTGCTGGATGATTCCTCCTACAACTGTGTGTAATCCCTGGTCACCAGGATTTCCACGCCTTGGCAACCAGGGTGTAGAATTCCTCCACAACTAAGCTTTGAATTCAGACGTCCTGATGATAATAAACATGGGATCAGGATTTGAGCCCAAAGTCAAATATAGTCCTGAATAACATAGAGATTGCAGACTGGTGGTCTATGGAGATTGATTAAAAAAACATTCTGCTAAACGGAATTATTTAGTCTCTGTCTCAACTAGCATGATGCACAAGCTAATCTACAATAGATATGAAACCCAACAAGGATTAAAAACTATACGCCAATTAGACCATAAACCTAGTTACGGTTAGGTGTGCTTGTAACATTGTGGAGGCTTGTAAAATTGTGGAGCCAGAGGGCAAATAACCATCAGTTAGACAAGCACTAATCTGTATCAATTAGCATGATACACAAGCTAGTCTAGCATACATATGAGAGCCAACAAGAATTAAAAAATATACACCAATTAGACCATAAGCCTGGTTAGGATTAGGTGTGGTATAACATTGTGGAGCAAGACGACCAATACCCTTCAGTTAGGCAAGCACTAATAACGATAGGTTCCATGAAAGAAACTGACAGAACCATGTGGGTTTCATCACCTAAGAAGGAACTACCCACATGGCATCCTGAGCTAAAGAGAGATTAACTTTTTTCGAGACAGTGATGTAATGAAAGTATCTATTACCTTAGTGCTGCCGGTTTGATGTCCTCGATTGCAAACACCTTGTCGTCCTGCATTCCACTCAATTGCAAATGGAAATGTGATGCTCGTACTCATGAATTTGTTTTCCAGCATTGATTAAACAAAAAGACAATTGACAGAAACAAATGCACACCTTATATAAAACCTTTGCAGCAGACAAAATAGCAGGGGGGCAAAATATACATTGTGCCATCATCCCCTTTCCCTCTCCTGCCTTTCTTCCACGATTTCAATGCCTACATCGTTTTGCTTCGCTGCTCAGTGAACTTCTGGTTTATTTATCCAAACTTTCCATACATTCCGTGCACGTTCAGAATTATAAAATACATAAAAATAACTTCGACTAGCTACATAGTTTGCCATGAGTTGGGGAGGGGAGCCGCTGGTTGTCCTCCCTAGCTGAAAGTGGGCGTATAGCCACGTAAGTGCCACGTTGCCATAAAAGTAATAACATTAAGAGGGGGGAAGGATGTTGGGGTCGGTTCGTATTTGAGAAAGTAGTTCGCTATGACTATGTGGGCTCTAAATTTTGAAATATTTTTTAATTAAAAATAAACTAGCAATTGCACCTCGTTGTGCAATGGGTACGCCGAAGAGTTATGTAAGTCAATGTAATTAGATTTCCACAATCCATATGAATATAAATCTAATTGTTTCTAGATTTGATTGTGTGCTAGTTTTTTGCATCAACGTTTCGGATCACACTCAGTGATCCATCATTTGCTTATAGATTTGATTGTGTGCTAGTTTTTTGCATCAATATTTTGGATCACACTCAATGATCTGTCATCAAGATAGAGAGTTGAAAGAGTTATGTAAGGTCAAGTAGGGAAAGTTTTGATATATTTTTTACAATTTTTGGTGTACATGAGGTCAATTGGTAGAGAGAGATATAAGGGTAGATAGAGAGAGATGAAGAGATAATGGGATAGAGATATAGGGAGATATGGAAGAAGACATATGGAGAGATAGAGTTGGAGAGGCAAAGAGATATAGGTATTGAGGTCTAGGAAGAGGGAGAGAGAGAGGGGGGGAGAGAGATGGATGGGTAGAGAGGAGACATGTCTAGAGATAAAGGATGAGAGAGGAAGATAAAGGTAGAAATGAAGATACAGTGAGAGAGGAAGAGGGAGACAAATAGATAAAGTGGTAGAGAGAGGTAGAGGGAGAAATAAAGATAGTGAGATAGTGAGGTAGAGAGTGAGGGGTAGAGATAGAGAGATATATAGGAAGTGTGAGAGATAGAGAGAGATATAGATGGTGAGATATAGTGATAGAGAGAGATAGAGTGTCATGTCCCCTTCCAGTTGACATCTCTCAGAGCTTAGGATTAGCCTATTATGCAACCCTCATAGGCTGATATGATGGATAGAGGGTCTTATTGGAGCTTGGCTTATCTTCGGAGCGGCAGAATTTACCAATTGGCTTTCGTTCGGGCTCATTCGGACATCTTTTGCCTGACTTGCTATTTTTAGCAGTATTTGTCATTCACTGGAGCACCCCTGCTATTTTTAGCAATATGGTTTGGTCATGTGCAGAATCAATCACTTATTCACCTACCCGCTCAAGTGGAATCGCATGATTGAGGGAGATATTAATATTTTAATTGTTAAATTAAATATTAAATTATCCGGAGCTGAGATTATAAAGCCAAGTAATATTATTAAAACATTATAACTTCTTAAGCATTTGCTAAAGGTCGACCAACATTGAAGGGGGCCACTTTTAATTATGATTTATAATTAAAAGTGCTTTTGAAAACTATTGAAAAATTAAAAAGAAAAGTTCGAATTTATTTAAATGATGCCTTTTTGAGAAAAGTCGAACTTTTGATGGATATAAGGGTTTTCATTGGGAATTGTGCTCATTATGTTGAATATCAATTTCTGATCAAGTCTTCTCCTGGAGAACGAGCCAAGGGTTCCAGCTTTGGCATTGGAGAAACCTGTTTTCATCTTCGTGCTGGTTAAAATGTATGGCCGCGGAAATATTAGCCGATCTATTGTTTATCATAGAGGTAGCTTCATCCGAGGTTATCACCAGAGAACTGTATAGAGGGATTTATCAATGGTTTTGATCTAGAATCTCATCCGGCAACAATTATTCGAGGTTTCTATCTTTGTTTCCACATCTACATTTCCTCTTTCAAGGGTCGCATTTAATCTTTTGTCGATGTTTCGTGATCCTGCATCGTGATGTTGTTAGGTCGCATCTAGTACCCGTGCCGCATTTCTCTCATCTAGGCAAAGCTTTCCTTCTTACCTTCCTCGGGTTTCCCATTATGTAATTTTACCACCTCGATCTTGCCCTTGGTCATCCGCAAGAGGAGAAAGCGTGACTCATGTTGGACACCGCATCAGCTTCTTCTTCATTTCATGTGCTCCGTGAATCAAGAAATCGTGCTCTTTCTTATTTTGCAATCATGTTGTTCTCTTTTAACTGCATGTCGTATCTCTAATCGTATATCTAGAGGATCAATAAATGATTTGGCATCAATAGAACGTGTGATTTCCATCATTGTTAGCTTTGCAATATTTAATTTAATTTTTACAAGCATTTTCTTTGAAAATCGCATTCTCCCATTTATGCACAAAAACACCAAAACCAAAAACGAAAAAATCAAAAACAAGCCAAAAATCGTGGAGAGAATAGGGGTTTTTACAGTGGTATCAAAGCTAAATCCTGCCATCCTAAGGGTTTAGCACTCTTATGCAGCCACAAGAGGTTGGGCCTCACATATACTACACTCGCAGGAGAGCCTTGATTGACAGGCAACAGGGTTTGAACAGGCAGTCGGGTACCATGGCTGACAGAATAGATATTCCTCAAAACCCTAGGGATCAGGATGATGCAGAAGTTCTACACACTCTTAGAGATTTACGAGCAGGTCAACGGCAGTCCAATGATGTACTACAGCAGTTGGCAGTGACAATCCAGAGGTTAGGTATGCCGAGGAGACCGTCACCACATTGTGACAAGAACAGGAGTGATGCAGGATCCCGGAGAGCACCTAGGACTGTTTCACGGACGACAGACAGGCCAACTAGGCCTACATTTGTGAGATAGGAGCTTGATGAGGCTGTTGCAGGTGAGAAGCATGAGGATTTGTTCGCTGATACACTTATGGCAGCGAACGAGGAGTGGGAGTTAGTACCACCTGAGGTCAAAGAGAGGATTACCTTTGACAAATTCATCACACAGAGGAGAGAGCATCTCAGGGGCCGACAGGATTGGAGGCCTAGACATAATAATAATAATAGCGATCTGAAGCATGCCACTAACAGACTTACTCTAGCTATGTTTGATGGTAGTGGCAAGGTCACAACACAGGCCTGGATCAATAAACTTGATACGTTCCTCACATTGCGTCCTATGGCTGAGGAGGATGCTATTAGGTATGCTACATTGCATCTTGAGGGAGCAGCTTATGACTGGTGGCATCACGGGATGGTGACACTATAGCATGATCGTATCACCGCATACTAGGAGTTCGTTGATAGGTTGGTGGAACGATTTGACAGGAAGGATCCAGAATCCTATTTCAGAGATTTGGCTCAGTTGCGACAGAGTGGCAGTTTGGAGTCTTACATAGGTGACTTCCAACGATTGTCGGTTATGGTTCCTAATATTTCAGAGAGGCAACTTGTGCTTTTCATGGAGGGACTATTGGAACCATTGAAAGGTTGGATCAAAGCATTTGATCCGCCTTCATTACAGGAAGCTATGAAGAAGGCACGCAGCATGGAATTTGCAACACCATCCAACAAATTCAACTCCAGGAACACTTCTTCATTCAGGGACAATAAGGGCTTCAATAAAAACGGAGAAAAAATAGATTTTAGGAGTGATTCAAAGGGAAAATCAGCAGCACCCTTGGATTGTGAGGCTCTTAATGATTTACGCAGGAAGAAGCTTTGCTTTTACTGCAAAGGTCCCTACGATGCCAACCATGATTGTCCTTTATGGCCTAAAGGCAAGGCAAATCGAGTGTTGTGGGCTTATTACGAGGATTCAGAATCTGAGAGTTCCAAACAGCAGGAGAGTTCTGAGGAGTCAGAGTCAGAGGCTTCAGAGCCTAAGGCAGAGGCAGAGTCAGAGCTCCAGATTCAAGAGGCACGATTGTCTAGCATTCAGTAGGAGGGTTCATTTAGACTTCGTGGAGTTTTGGCAGGACAAAGGGTCATCACCCTTCTTGACACAGGAGCCACCCACAATTTTATTGATGCTAGATTTGTGGAGAAGCGCAGACTCATAACTGAGGAGTT
>VDFB02390954.1:0-10375 GCA_007258455.2 Sequoia sempervirens | reverse complement strand
AATTTGAGTTTCTTATATATTCTTTTTTTTTTTTAAAACAAAGGGGTAAAAACTTTATTAGAAATCAAAAAAGAGCATTACAATAATAACCACGGGACCCAGTCCCAGAAAACAAGGCGAAAACCCCACAACATAAAACAAAATCAACTATCCCCATGTATCCTCCTATCCTCTTCCAAGAACCGGTCTAAATCCAGATGCAGCTCAGGGTTAACTTGATCCCAATCTCAACCTTCCAACCACTATCTTGTTCAGAGGCCCATTTGGCCAAGCAGTCAGCAGCATGATTCCACTCCCTTGGGATGTGAACAAAGGATGCCTCCTCCATCCGAGAACTAACTTGAAGAATCCGTTGAACCACCGAAGCCAATTGCCAATTTATATCAGATATCTTTCGCTCATTCAAGAGATTAATCAAAATCTGTGAATCAGCTTCACATATAACCTTTCTCCATCCCAAAGCAAGGGCCCTCTCCATAGCATGAAGAATTGCTAGACCCTCCATGAAGTTAACAGTCTTCACTCCCTCATGTATAGAGAATAGAAAAATCACCGAACCAGCTGAGTCCCTGCCAACCCCACCAATTCCAGCAGGCCCAGGATTTCCCCTAGAAGAACCATCAGTATTGATCTTTAAAAATCCATTGGGAGGAGGTAGCCACCTTCCAACCCGTTGGACCCTCTTTTTCCCATGCCTACAGTTCCTAGAACTAACAAAAGATGAATGAATTTCTTGAAGACCTAGTCTGGCCACCAACTCAGCATCACCTCTCTCCAAGGGGAAAACCACTTCACATTTAGCTAAAACAGACTCCTGCACCATTCCAAGCACACGCATCCAAACTTTCTGACCCACCAACTTCTGATCACGAAAAATTCTGCGGTTCCGCTCCAACCAAATCTGCCAAAGCAGAAAGGTAGGGCCCACGAACCAAACTTCCTGCAAAAAGGAAGCCATAGAAGGAGGTCTTCCCATACTATCCCAGAATTCAACCAAAGAGCACGCATGAATACAGGGAAGCTTCCACACCTCCCACCACCAATGCCAAAGTTGCACAACAAAGGGGCACCGAAAGAACAAATGTGAAGAATCCTCTTCCGCTCCCCCACACAAAACACAAATTGAAGGTCCTTGAAATCCCTGTTTACGAATGTTATCCTAGGTCAAGCACCTATTCCAAGCCAAAGTCCAAACAAAGCAGTTGCATTTAGGCCATGAGAGTTTATTCCACACCCTTTTCCCCCAATGAACCTCTGCCCCAGTTAGCTTCTGAGCCAATAACACCTGATAACCAGAAGCAACAGAGTAAACCCCCTTAGGATTATGGGTCCAAGCAAGAATATCTTCTTCCAAAAGAGAACTACAACTCCTACTATGAAGAATCTTGTGAAGCTCAACACTTTCTTCCGCAAGTCCCAAATCTGGACACTCTGCGGGATCCTTCCAATGAGCTACCTCCAACTGACCAAAAGAAGCAACAGACTTGAAGTCACTCACCCTAGCCCAGCCAGCCTTGAGAAATCTTTGGCACAAAGGAAGTAGATTGGGGAACTGAGAAGTAAGTGGAGGGAATCCATCCCAAGAATCCAACCAGAAGAGAGCTTTAGTTCCCTGTCTACAGATCCAAAATAAACCTTCCTTAATAAGCTTTGCACCCTTCTGAAGAGTATTCCAAATCACTGACCCTTTCCCCTCAAGAGGGTAACGAGGGAGATCCTGCCGTGGAATCCCTGGGAAATACTTATGAGATAATATCCTAGCCCACGGCTAATCCTGTTCCACACACCATCTCCAAAATAGCTTAGCAACCACAACCACTCCAGATAACGCAGACTGTCGAAGACCAAGACCACCAAATTGCTTTGGGCTACACACAACATCCCACCTAACCAGGCTCCACTTGGAAGAAGCCAAACTTCCCGCCCATAAGAACTGCCTTTCAAGAGAATCCAACTCCCTCAGAAAACCCATCGGAGCCACCTGAAGCATACATTTGTAGGTAGGGAGAGCCTGCACCACCGACTTGAGAAGCTGAACCCGCCCCGCAAAAGACAACCATCTGTGGGTCCAATGTTTAACTTTTGCACGGAGCTTATCAATAATATTCTGCCAAGAACCCTTGGGAAGATGGCGAACAGAAATTGGGAAACCCAGATAAGTCAAAGGGAGAACCCCTATCTGAAACCTTAAGATATTAGCAATTCTTCTCTGTATGGGACTCGGCGTGTTGAAGAAGAATATGGAAGACTTCTCCTCATTAATCAATTGTCCTGAAGCAACAAGATATATGTCCAACACCTGCCTCAAGTTAGTAGCTTCCCTAACAGTAGCCATCCCCATCAGGGCAGTATCGTCAACAAACTGCAAATGAGATTGCGGAGGCAAGTCTCCACCCCATCGCCAACCTTGAATGATGCCAAGCTCCACCCTTCTTTTCAACAAATGACCAAGGCCTTCCACAAGAAGTAGAAAAAGATACGGAGAAAGAGGATCCCCTTGGCGCAAACCCCTAGAGGCACCAAAAAGTTCAGAATGATCTCCATTTATCAAAACTGAGAAGGAAACAGACGTGACACAGCTCATGACCCATTGGATCCACTCCTCACCAAAACCAAAAGCAACAAGGATCTTCTGCAAAAAAGACCATCTAACCCTGTCATAAGCCTTAGCCATATCAAGCTTAATGAACATAGCCTTCTCATGGGAGTTGTCCATGGAGTGGATGGTCTCCGTAGCAAGGACAACCCCATCAAGAATCTGCCGACCTGCCACAAATCCACTCTGTTCCTCCGAAATCAACACTTTAAGCCACTTCTTCAGTCTCTCAGCCAATAACTTTGAGATGATTTTATAAGCCACATTGCAAAGAGAGATAGGCCGGAACTGAGATAACCTATCAGCCCCTTCACACTTGGGTATGAGAGCAAGGAAGGTGGAGTTCAGAGCACGAAGCATCTGTTTATTCCTTTGGGACTCAAGGACAACAGCCAGAAGATCCAACTTTATGATATCCCAGAATTCCTGAAAAAATTCAATCGGGAAACCGTCGGGACCAGGAGCTTTACCCTTCTTCATCTGAAACACAATCCCTTCCAGCTCATCAAGAGAGATATCTTTCATCAAATACTCATTCGCCTCCCTGGAGACCAACTGAGGAAAACAAGAAAGAACCTGTGCTTCCTCAACAGAGCCCCCTTGTGAATCCTCCCTAAATAAGGTAGCAAAATACTGAGATGCCTCAGCAGAGATTTCTTGAAACGAGGCAAGACGTTCACCCCTATCATTCACCAGAAAAGGAATGGAATTACCATGCCTCCTATCCTTCACAGAATTGAAGAAGAAGGCGGTGTTTTTATCACCTTCCTGTAACCATTCAACCCGGGCCTTTTGCTTCCAATAGATTTCTCCCCGCAATTCAAATTCCTCAACCACTTTCAAAGTCTTAGCCTCCTCCCTTAGAAGATCCTCAGAGGCCCCATTCTCACGAATCAACCGCGTGATATTATTCAACTCCTCCTGTGCGGCAACCTTAGCATGAAAGATATTACCAAAACATCGCCGATTCCACCTTTTAAGCTGATATTTGACAAACTGAAGAAGCTTGGAGAATGTGTACGTTGCCGTACCAAAAGTTGGTCTACCAATCCGCCACCACTCAGCCACATAATCATGAAGAGTGGGATCCCGTAACCACATAAGCTGGAACTTGAATGAGGGAGACCGAGGCCCCCGTGCAGAGATAATACTAAGCTTAATAGGCCAATGATCAGAACCTCTCCAATCAAGAATTTCAAATTGAGTGGACCATAAGTTTCCAACCCAATAACAGGAAACCAAGAAACGATCTAGCCTCTCAGCAACACAACTCTCACCAATTCTCCTATTATTCCAAGTGAAGCGACCATTACTAGGTAGAACATCAATAAGATTTAATTCAGAAATGCTATCGCTGAATAACAGAGCAGAAGGCTCCAACCTAGGAATTCCACCTCTTTTCTCAGACAATTCCACAATAGCATTAAAATCGCCAGCCATAACCCGCGGATGGTAAGGAGCTAAGCTACGAACAAAACGAAGATGGGACCATAGAAGTTGTTTACCCAGAAACTCAATAGGAGCATACACATTAGAGAGGAGAATACACTCACCAGTCTCATACCAAGAGGCGACAAGGGATATAGAGGATCGAGAGGACATCCACCATAGGGGGAAAATCTTCTGAGGGTTCCAAAAGCAAGCCACCCCTCCAGAAGCACCAAGAGCCCCCACACACTGGCATTCACCATATTTCCACAGCTTAGGAGCCATGGCCAACATATTATCTACAGATAATTTAGTCTGCTGAAGAAAAAGAACATCCGGAGAATGATTCCTAACCAAATCACGAACAGCTTTTTGTCGAGGGCCACTGTTCAAGCCCCTTACATTCCATGAGAGAACAATCATTTATGGGGGCATGAAAAATGTGAATCAAGAGTCTTGACTGACCCTGACTCCACCAAAGTTTCCCCAGTTAATTTAATCTTCTCCATATCCTTTTTCCTTCCAAGCTTGGAAGTCCTGTCACCAACCCCTTTCTTCAGTTCATTTTGCTGAATACCTAAATGAGAGGAGGCCAAAGAGCTCTTCCCCACATCCTTACCACCTTTCAGGGGCAATGGGGAGCCACCTCCACCACTCTTCGAAGCTCCAATAGAAGATTCTTGATCAGTCTGGACAATCAATTGTTGATCCGTATCCATCTGCCCAACCCCAATCTCCTGCACATCCTGCATGGCCTCCAATGGTGGCCCATCCTGTCCTGTACCCAAAGTTCCCTGATCCAAGTTCAGCAACCCCAGATTCACTTCCTCCTGGCTGAGATCACCCAGCACCTCAAACCTATTAAAAGTTTCATCATCCTGCCTCTCCCTCAAGGTCCGCTTCTGGCCCCGATTCCTATTGCGAGCCTTAACAGGGACATAACCATCATCTCCATTACCATCACCCAGAATAGGCTCCTTACCATTATTAGTCCTAGGAGGATTATGAGAAGGCTGAGAAGGTTGGGGCACCACAGGCTTAGCCCTAGGGCACCTACGCTGCAAGTGACCATATTCATGACAAAGACGACATCGAAAAGGTAGGGTTTCGTAATCTAGCTGTTGAACCCAAGTATATGATCCAACACTCACTTCAACAGAATCTGGCAGTGGCTTGCTTAAATCAATTTCTACACAGATACGAGCAAAAGTCATTACCTTTTTATACTTCGTCTGTTGTGAAGACCCAATAGGTTTACCGAGCATTGAAGCCACCAAATGCAACACGTCATCCCGCCAACACTCAACTGGAAACCACGGCAACCGAACCCAAACTGGACTCCGACTCGGTATTGCCTCAGTCGGGTTGAAGCCAGCATGCCATGGCTTGGTAAACAAACCCACCTGGTTATAAAAATAGGGGCCACCCTTGAAGACCTTATTCCGATCTGCCATGCAATCAAAAGAGACCATAAAAAAGTTGTTCGCAAGGAGCCTAATCTCCATCTCCCCCTCTGGCATCCAAGTCCGTTGAGCCCAGGATTCCAAAAATTGCAGCGAGACTCTCAAACCCATGAACTTGCAATAAAAAGAGTGCCTTGAATAGTATTCAATATCATCCGCAAGCATTTCCATCAGGATAATCAGCTTCGGTCGCTCTTTGCATCTTTCCAAACACCCATTAATCTTCGTAATTCGGGAACCATTAACCGATCCTAGATCATTCATCTCCATCTCTGAAGAAAACATCGTATTATCAAAAACATTCACTCCATGTGCCGAAGGCTTTGAACCAAATGCTGAACGGAAATCCAATTTGGGGCTAACCCCAGATGTTTCCCCACCCGGCATAGCAAAAAACAAGATCCCCAGCAGGCATGCAAACCCCCAGGACACTTTAGCAAGAAATGGAAAAAAGAAAAGACCCCAAGGGCAGGATCAAAACCCTTCCACCCACAAGCCACCCAAATAGTAGCAAGAAGGCCTCCAGAAAAGAAAAAAACCCCACCACCACAGCCCCGATAGCTTCAAAAAACCCCCCCCACAACGCAGAAGCGAGCAACACACAGAGAACGAGCTAGGGCACGATCGCCCTAGCTCGGCTTGCGTAGAAAGCACGCTAAATGCCATCCTGCCTCCTTTATCGAGTTTATAGCATTCTTCTTGATTCAAGAACGTGACAACATTTTTCATGCTTAGGAGGGAACTCACCGTTTGTCAAGAAGTCACTTATAATAGGATCAGAAACCCAATAAACTCTAGGTTACAAGAAAAACTTACAATGAAGGAATTTTTTATACAAGAGTCGACACGTCTTGCTCCATTATCACAAATTTCTCCATAGATACCAAGATTTTTTCAAAGGATTTACTGATGAATACGCTGTGGACCCTCTAGATTCATGAGCCTATTTTCAAAGGAGAGCCCTCTCTCAATGACACAATCACAATCAGGCTCTTGATTTCAACTATATACCACAACCTTCTATTGAATATTCAACACATCCTAGTCAAATACTTCAGTGAGTTGAAATAGGCTATTTGATATATTGATCATTCTTCGAAAACAAGGATCAAATATTACAAGTGCACCTTTCATCACAAACTTCTAAATTCTTGGTTCAACTTCTCCCAACAGGATTTGACATCCTTTATCATTGGAAGCCACAACCACGAATTAGGAAACATAGTTTTGATCATATCATAAGATTTTCATCTTATCAGATTAAAACATCATCATTGATTGCACTCATCAAACTATGATCTAAGTTTAGGAGAACATCTTGAAATCATATGCCTGTTTTTACACGATCACAATACAATAAACTAAAGGAAGATATTCAACAAGAAGATCATACCTCAACCACTCAAAAGGAAGGTGAAAATAGTGATCCCATTTATAGTGTGAGTCAAAATCCTCTTTTTGAAGACAACATGGCCGAAGGAGCAAAAGATCCGTTTACTTCCGAAAGTGATTTGAGAAAAAACCTTGAGGATATTGATGATGAACAAGAAGAAGAGTGTCACCTTAAAGAAGCCGAACAAGATCCTAAATTTCTCAAAGTAGTAGAAAAGATCTTAGCACACAACAAACAAAAATATTTCCTATATCTGGCCGATAAAGGAGCTAAATTGCCTCATGATTTTAATACTAAGAACATAAATAGTAATCCTGATGAAACACCCTTATCTAATCTTAGTGCCTTAACTCAACATGTTAAAACATTAGAAGGACAAATTAAAGATCTACAAGGGGGAGCCCCAACAAAGACATACGCTCTTGATGATATCTGTCCATATCCCTTTGATCGACATCTCAACATGATCTCATTTCCTAAGCATTGCGAAATCCCAAAGTTTGATCGTTATAATAGAAATCGGATCCAATTGACCATATTAGGGACTTTAGAAACATGAATTTAGAATTCTCTCATGAGGATACATAATGCATTTTTTTCCATGAAGTCTTGGGGGACAATCTATGGAATGGTTATAAAAAATCACATTTCCTGTCAAAACATTTGAGGAATTGATCAACGAGTTCATCTCACAATATTCCTATAACATACAACACCAAATAACCATGATTGATCTATGCAAGGCTAAGCAAAAACCTGGTGAACCGTTCATCACATTTCTTCAGAGATGGAGAAGATTGTTCACTAGATATCCCCGTCATGTTCCTGAAAAGGAAAAGATCACTACATTTATAAACAACTTGGATCAAGAGATGAGTTATCATCTAAATCTTCATTTTCCTCCCTCTTTTCAGAAAATGATTGAAAATGCAATTAAAATTGAAAATGCATTAGTTCAGAAAGGGATAATCAAACTTGATAAAGACAATCCTAGCTCCTCAAATCACCACAATAACAAAACTAGATTTTAGACTTGCAACAAAAACATGGTGAATAATGGTGTTGTAGATGCACATCATGTCTTAGCTAAGCTAGTTGTTCTTAGTGTTCCTCACAACAACAACTACAATAATGTCAACTCGGTCACGAATCAGGGAAACAATCCTCCTCCTCCTCCGAGGAATAACCAAAATCCAACTTTTGTTCCAAATCAAAATAATACCAACAATCAAGGGTATCGTGGAAACAACAATAACAATACCTTAGGAAATACATCAAACACGAATCCACAACAATCTTCATTTTTCTCCAACATAAGAACTTTTACTCCGTTGGGGCAATCTCTAGAATCTGCCCTTAAAGACTTGATGGCAAAGAATGTTATTACCCTACCACCTCAACATAACTTTGAACCCAGTGTGAAGCCGCCATCATGGAATGATGCGTACTATTGTGAATATCATAGATGTAAAGGCCATCGTACGAATAATTTCCAAGCCTTGAAGAATGTTATTCAAGATTTAATCGACAAAAATATTGTTACAATAGAAGGGAACCAACAATCAAACAAAGATCACCAAGCATTTCGAAATCCTTTGCCCAACTATCAAAACGGTGAGTCTTCTGAAAAAAAATGTAAATTGTATCGATGAGCATATAATCAATCATATCTACACTAATGACGAGCAGGTTAATGTTATAAAAGTCAAAGAGAAAACAGAGTATCGTGAAGTTAACGTAACAACAAGGGCACAAGCTAAAGTTGTCCTAAAAGGGGCTCCTTCAAAATCCATTGTGCCACCGCCTCCACATCAATATGATTTAATCAATCAACTTGGAAAAACTTCTGCTCAAATCTCTATTTTGGAACTTCTGAAGATTTCCCCAAGCGCATAAGAAATTCTAGACAAAGCCCTCATTGAAACAACTATATCCTGATGATCTGAATGTGGACCAATTTCAAGCCATGGTGGGACATTTTTCCTCACCCACATGCCTTTCATTCTCTGAAAAAGATGATGTTTCCATGACACATCCCCATAATTCATCATTATACTTAGAAGTCATGGTCCAAAAGTTTAGTGTCAGATGAGTTCTAATAGATGGAGGGGCCGGTTTGAATATATGTACCATGAAATTAATTTGAGCTTTAGGATTTTCTGAGGATTCCATTGATCCCAGAAGAAAGATTACCATTAAATCCTATGATGATGAAGAAAGAGCATCCAAGTGTCAATCATGCTACTAATCGAAGTGGGACTCATATCAAAAAATACTTTCATTAAGTATTAGACCATGATCTCATATACAACATCTTGTTGGTCACACCGATCCACAAAATGCAAGTCGTAGTTCACATATCATTAGTGTCTTAAGTTTCTTATGATAGAAAAGAGATCACTATATCACCGATAATTCTCATACCAAACTTGTATGCTAACATCAAAGCTTAATTCAAGACACTTTGGTTCCCAACAATCAAGAAGCGCCTGCTAGTACTTCTCCAACAGTTGATACACAAATCAAATAGCTAACCAAAAGCTTTGACAAGCAACTACGGTTCAAGGATAATGGAGTAGGAGAATATTCTCTCTGTCTGGCTAATCTTCCTACATCACCTCGGTCACATGGACAACCTTTTATCATGCAACATTAGATATTTGTAGCATCAACATCAACACAGTCACTGGTAGAACCAATCACAAAGTTCAATGGACAATTTATCAAGGAGAAATTCCTGATGGAAGATCCTAAGGATAGAAAAATGCTAAAATGGCTCTATAGAGATGAAGATGAAGATGAAGATGACACAGTTCTAAATGTCAAGCTAATAATAGATCAATATGGTAAAGGATACTCAATCATGCAAAAGATGGGCTATGATGGTAATGGTCCTATCAGAAAGAGAAAAGGAGTAGTTGAGCCTATTCACCTACCAGGACTTGCTACAAAAGATAAAACAAGAATAGGATATGATACTAACTTGAAAGAAATAACATCCAAACAATTGAATGATACTATACTCACATTGCAAGAAAGTTCTGATCCAAGGGAAGCATGCTTGACATCAATTCAGAAATTCATCGATAATAACTCTAACACAGACTCTGGAGAATATGAATGGGATACCATCCACAATGATGAGTTCTAGAGGGATAAACAGGTTGATGTGATACACAATTATACCCCAATGCTAATCAAAGGAGAAGGCTCAAGGACCCAACCACACGGATTTGAAGTACAATGCAACCATGATTCTAGTGATACTGAGTCAGATTTAATTGAACAAGACTATCGTGAGAACAATACCATCATTGAAATACCGCATACCTCAGATCCTACAGACACCTTAGTTATGACCATAACCATAGCCGATTTCACACAACTTAACAACCCGCTACCATTAATACATCCTGATCTCATTGATTGAGATCTATTTGAACCTCTTTCTATCTACCTATGTTTCCAACTGACGAATCTATTGTAAACTTCCTT